>JAFBJT010110754.1:35489-57860 GCA_016785325.1 Chascanopsetta lugubris | reverse complement strand
GGGGGGATGCCATTTTTTTACAGAAGCCCAGAACGCACCTTTGAGTTTTAATGGTAAGTGAAGGCCTCCATAGGTCCTCCTATAACTTACTCAGCTGTAACATACCACTTCACCCCTAGATGCCACCAAATCTTACACAGTACCTTTAAATAAAAGTGCAGTTTTTACATTTGTATCCAACAGAGTATTCAAATTCCAAGCACAGGGATACAAAGCCATACGTCCTACCCTGAGGTTAGAAATATAAGTCGTGTCAAAGCAAATGGGTGTTTTCATTTAACAAGAAATGCTAGAGGACTTTCATTTTGCGCCGGATACAGGGAGTGATGAACATGTCTCTGCAGATTTAATCTGTGGTGGTGAGATTGGTGAGACTTTGAGTAGAACCGCGTGATGCATACTGCGAACCTCTGCCTCAGAGGTCAGTGAATAGCAACCGGTGTGGTCGACCTTATCTGTCAACAACCACGCCTGCACGAAACGCTCGCCATAGCCTTTTTTTTTTCTTTTTACAGTGTCAGATATAACAATCACCATATACACCATCACTCAAAAGGCACTGGATGAGCAGATACCAGACCATAAATGTGGACAAATGATTAAACCAGTAATGATCTGCTCCACAGCCCACACAGGTCACACTCACTCTCACTGTTACCACTGTAGAATGCATCCAATACATTTTATTGAGCATTTGACTCCACTTATTGCTTTTCATACCGCCGCCCTCCCCTATACCAGAAGCTGTGTGCGGCTGACCTTCAGTCTCCACTGATGTTGACACCGCCACGCTGGCACATCCATCAAGGAGACATTACAAGCATGCGTCCTTGAACGTTCCAACACCCAGCAGATCTTACTGTCCACACCGTATGCTCAGAGAAGGTGAGAAGAGGCATGGTGTTGATGCAGCTCTGCTCTTTTAACTCACGGACGCACTCGGGTGATGTAATAATTCTCTTACCGTAAGAACCGCGGCTATTGATTTTTTCTAAATCGGCCTTCAGTTTCCGCGCTTGTCCAAAGGGATTATTAGTGTTGAGGATTTGAACTTGGAGCCAGACGAACTAATTCACACACTCGATCTGAGCCAACACTTGATTTTAGTATATTAGACACTACAGCCTAAAGTGAGATATCATCAGCGTCCGTCCCATCCCCCCTTATCTCCCATGTTCATGAGCTCAGACTCGATAAGGAGGAGGGGGTAGCAGACCGCTCTGCCTGGCTGGATGTCCGGGTGCACAGCCTCAGATTGACCCCCACGTGCCCCGGTCAGACGGCAGAGTGATGCATGCTGACCCTGACCTCTCCATATAGACACCGTGGAACGACAGCAACATTACGCTCGAGACTCCGCCATCCTTGAAGAAAAGTCAGCGGCCATCTTCTGCCCACAGCCGCTCTCTGAGATATCAGGGTGAAGGATGGTTTTATCAATACCTCTTGTCACCCGGCCTGCGAAACAGGAAGGCCGTCGCCGACTGAGCTTAGCTTGTGAAAGTTTGCAAGTGCTAAAAGCCCACACTCACTGACGCATTCGCACATATATAGATAACGGTGTGAACTTTATTCTCGGACTCTACATGAGTCAACCATTGTGTAAAGTCTAACATTCATGAGGTCCATTTTACTGAAATCCAAAAATCGTGTTTTTAAGGTGTAGTGTGTGAGATTCAGTTGAGATGATATTCATTTCCCTTCAGAAATGGAATTAAAAACAAAATTGTTACACCACCGTGAACGAAGGAATGAATGAAACTTTCTGACATGTTAAAATAAACAAAAAAGAAACAAAACTAAAAGTGAAATGCTTTCAACAGAAAGGCAAAACAAAATGAAAGCACGTTACAAATTATGTTTCAACAGTTTAACACCATGTTAAACTTAAACACTCAATGCGTTTAGATGATAACTAAATGTTACATTAGAGCCCCCCATATAAGCTGGTATAAATGTATCATGTTACAGATAAAGGTACATTTTTTTTATTCTCTTCCACATAAGATCACATTCACCGGAGATCGAAAGAATGAGAAAGACAATGAAATTAAATGAAATAAAAAAATAAATAAAACCGAATAAAAATGCAGATTCTACGCATTCTATGTGCCAATTCAGTTAGAGTAAACAGAATTTGCAAAGAAATGTACTTGAATTCAATGCAATGCCACTAGATGCATGAAAATGTGACGCATCCCTGCCTAAGAGGAGAGCTGTGATTGGACACTTCTCTCCAAAGATGCCAGTTGAAATTACTGTGGCCCATTGATCAGGACAATGTGTCGCTGCGGGGTCATCCTCAGACCGAGGAGGAGGAGGACGTTTGTTCCGTCTCACTGTGGAAATGTCACGTACCTGAACGGTGACTGCGACGCCCTGCAGTAATGACACACGGTCTCCATCATGCTCTGGTCTTGCTGCGCTCTCACTAACAGATACCATATTGTTGAACTTATAAGCAAGGCATTGTCACCGTTAATGACCTTGCTCAAAAATGGAGAAAGACATATTGTATTGTACAGCCAGAAATAATTGCGGAATGCAAGGAGCCGCAGAAGAGGCTCTTGCAAACAGAAATTGGCAGGTGGCTCTTTCAATATTATTCACAAACTGACCTTAACCCAAACTCTGGAAGTGGAGGCACTTGAGGATCAGTCTCAGTATTGAGAGACAAAAAAACAAAAAACATGCTCGGCTGTTTGCATTCAATTTAACAAACAAGCAGACAACAAAGCTCTACACAAGCTTATTGTCATAAATTAACCCCTCTGAAAGGGGAAAGAGTATTTTTCTATGTTGTCAAATATTTAATTAGTTGGACGATTTTCATATTGTCTGGGTTTTGCAATAAGGTCTATACAATTGTAATGTATTTCCATTGTGCTATTAAACCTTTTAAAACTTTTTCCTCAGATATTTATGTTATTTGTTCCTAAAATGGACAAGTGGAGCTTATTAGCTTCTTCCCTTGTTGGTCAAAATGTTCTTCTTGTCTCAATAGCAGATGTTAGCCGTCTTCCTCAAGCAGTGCAACCAATAACAGTTACATAATCTGCCTGACTAAAGGAAGTATGGGAGTTGGGTTCTGTATTCGTGGGTAAGTGTGGGTTGTCCACTATCCCCATTCCTCCCCATATGATAAAAGTGCTGCACATCCATTAGACAGATTATATGAATGTATGTAAAAGGGTGAGTGGTAAAACTGTACTATAATGCACTTTGGACTGCTCAAGACAAGAGAAGCACTATGGAAATTGAATATGCATTCTTTGTAGCTGTCTTGGATATCAGCCCTCACTTTAATAGTCCTTAACTGGCTCAGACCTCCAGCTACAGTTTCCCTGCCTCCACTGTTAAAACATAATTTATGGTGGCTTAGAAAACACATAGAAGAAGACAACTGAAAAGCCATTTAAATAATATGGCCATTCCAAATAAGGTCTGCTCTTCCTGCCTGTGCCTCGTCCCTGCAAATTATTGTGCAGGCACAAAAAAAAAAAACTCTTAGTCTGAGAACCACTGATTGTAAAGCATGCAACTACTTAGCGATGACCGAATGGATCAATGCTCACATTTGTATCCAAATGATTTTTTTTTGTTTCTCTAATAAACTTTAAAATCCAAATTCACAGCAAGTTCATGCAAGGTTTTTGAGTCCAATAAACAGTTGGCTGAACACAATGCTCAGCAGTGCCCAGTGAAATAAATTGTGATTGGTAAATGTGGGCCATATAAATACAGTTTGATTGTGGGGATCCTTGCTAATTAAGGTTTAGACTCCATGTATCTGCAACATTATTGGCTCACCCCCACATTTCTCATTTCGCTGTGAGCCGCCCACACCAGGCTGCTACTGACTCGAAACCTCAGATAACCTCAGACTCACCGCTGCAAGATTTTACGGGATTCTTATGTATTGACCAGTTGTACTCATTTGCTGAAATTGTGAATAAATTGATATTTCTTTCCATAATCGGAGTAACACTAAAAATTCAATGTGTCCATGGACATCCCCATATTTACCGAAACACAATTGTTAACATTTTAGAGTGACTGCCCCAAACGACAATGTAATTGTAGTGTCCCCTATGTTGACATACCGGTAAGTTACTGTCATCCTCAGAGAGCTACCTGCATTTCAAATGATGATGACTCTTTGGATCCTAATGACAATTAGGTGGAGTTATATGCTGGACAAAGCTAGCTATGAACATTTGTTACTAATTATAAAGTTGTGCTCAAGTCAGCCTGTAATTTTACTCCCCTTCTAGTTTCCAGGAACGCACAATAAGGCTTAATTTACTTTAGAATGAGGACCGGGATTTCTGAGTTTGAGTTGCAATGAAACCTTGAAAGGCATTTTTTTAAGTAGTGCAACAATAAAGAATAGATCACCTTTCTTTTTACGCAATTTAAAGGGGTGGATTAAAAAGAGTGCATTGGAAAACTGTCTGTTGTACTGCTACAAAGTCAGCCAGCGCTTCAGGACATTGTGGGGTTACCCTAACTCACCAGATGGTATTAAAATCATTAGACATAACATTGCCTTTTTTTTCTTGTTGAACAAAGCTCAAATTGTGTCATTCTATTTGCACACATCGTATAACAGAGAAAACAAAAATGAACATGATGAACTAAAAAGAAAGTTTGACCTCCAACAGTTGCTGCCTCACCTCCTAATACATCCAAGACGTCTCGTTAAAGTGGCGTTTGTAAGATGAATCAAGTTCATTTCAGCAGCTTGTTATGGATGAGATAGACAAGCTGTGAGTGTGAGGATATCAGGCTGTGGGCAGGGGAGCAGCTGTCAGTTTGTCACACTTAGCTAGTTAGCACCAAAGTACCCGGACTGTCTGCTTCACTTGGCTGCTTCAAACAAGAGACACCAAAAACAGCTACAATAAGACCATCAGCTCACAGTGATACGGAACTCTTCTCCTCATTTTCCTCTCATCTTTGACAATTGTATTCTGACTCCCAGTAGTACGTCTCAAGTGAATTATGTTTCCCTGCCATTTGTAGAAGTGTCAGCTTCTTAATGGTATAATAACCTTTCAATATATGGAAAGTTGCAATGTGTAGGATGTAGTGATATCAAGGAGGACTCGTTGAAAACCATTAAGTGTTTAGATTGTTTACCTTGGCTACCGTACAAACATGATTGTGCTAAATGGCCGCCGCAGCAGAGAGGATCATCTCACACAATGTAAAGGGCTAATTCTCTAGTAATGAAAACAAGTTAATTCACTGACTTTAGAGCATGTAAACAACTCTGTTCAGTAAAGCTGATTTACAAAACACTGTCTGACCAAATATAAGAGTTGGTGTGGTGAAATAAAAGCACGGATAGGAATCGTCTGCACTTAATGTACAGCTTGCTGTACAAATCGAGGTGGTTGGTGCAATGTGAATGAGATCAAGGGGTTGTCTGCAAGTGGAGCACAGCTATAAATAGTTTGTGCGTACATGTGTGTGTGTCTGTGTGTGTGTGTGAGAGAACATGTGCTTGGATCATTGTGAGGACCCCTTTTGAGCACGGAACTTACCATGTGAGGACAGTGTGGCCTATGGCTTGGCTTAAATATTAGCTTCAGAATTAATTCTCAGGTGAGATGTAATGGTGAGGATCAGGAAATAAGGAATGCATTATGTCACTGAGTGTTCTCACCCAGACAGAAGTATGTGTGTAAAATAAAGATTGTTTTATAATTTTTATTATTTTATTTTTAGGAACAAAAAAAAATTAATATGTGACTGGTAGGTCATTTAGAATAGATAAAAGATAGATTTGTACGGTGGAGCCTTTGAATTAGCTCCAGTACTCTAGACACAAATAAACAAGGACCATTAAGAGAAAAAAATACACAATGGAAGAACTGGAGATGAAAAATACAAGATAAATGTGTGTCAGTTAAAATTGACTAATCAGAGATATGTACTTGCTTCCACAGAATCAAGAGATTCTGCACTGGTCCATGTTTTTTAACCGATCGTATATGTATATTCATATTTATACTCAAAATTCATTGAGTGGCAGCCCTCAAGTGTAAAAGAAATAAAACACAAAAAAGTCAGATTAAAAGATAACATTAAAATAAAGTTATAAAATACAATGCAAGTCTTTTAAAATAAGTACAAGCATGAGAATAGACATTAGGATTTAAACTGCCCAATGGATACCAACATATTAATTTAAAAGTGCTTCATAGTGTATTTTAAGTCAATGGGGTAAAACAACAAAAAAAACAACTCAAAGCTTATCAACCACGGTGTGTATATATTCAAGGGTCATGAAGTGTGAGTCATTGGATCTGGTGGAGCAAAATGTGGAGAACCAAGATTGTAAGGAGGACAGGTATGACAGTAGCCGTCCTGTAAGTACATTATAGATGAACACGTGGGAGTCCAAGTTACTTCTCGGAGAGAGAGAGGGCCATTACTGTATAGAACGCAGTGATAAGTATCATATGGGTGACCAGTAATGAGTCTGAGGGCTGAGTGATGCATTGTATCCAGTGATTCAAGAGAAGCAGCTGAAGTGTGCCTGTGTAAAGTGTCTTCATAATTTAAAACTCTAATGGACCAGATGTTTTCAATTAGACTGCTGGACTGGAAAATGTGTCAATACAAAAGCTTAAATATGAAAATGCAGCAGCAGAGAGTGAGCGAAGCCAAATGCATGCGTCTATAATGAAGCTACACTGTCATCCGCACATAGATACAAATAATCATGCAGAACCCAATGCCGTACCCTGAGGAACACCTCCCCCAAAAAACACATGGAGATGACACACACCGCAAGAGCTGTGACTCGTCTGTTTATCGGCATTGCATTTTCAGCAGTCTCTTGACTCCCCTTTCGAGAGACCAATAAATGTGCAAGGCTCATAAATCTGCACCACATCTGTTCCGCTCAGAAATAGTCACCATTGTTCAGAGGTAAACAGACACGAGACCAGACTCGGCAGTGAATTCCCCCACTATTTCTACACCACAACTAAAAGCCTCCTGACAGTGTTGTAGCAAAGTTCAACCTTGAACGCTCACAACAGTGTGTACGTGTACGGGTGAACTTTGATGCAGAAGAAGTAATGTGTTGTTTTCAGCCCCAGAATATGAACACAACTAGTTGTGCAGACACACAACAGCTCCTGACATATACGTAGCTGATGAGGGAAGGTGATGTATCCTGTCACTGCCTCATTCTGTTCATAAAACTGCTTAAGTGTGCGGTGTGTGAGATTTGGTGACATCTAGAGGTGAAGCTGCATGTTGTATCCATCACCTCACCCTTCCTGTTAGAGCCTGCAGGAGAACCGATGGTCGACTTCACTTGTCATTGATACTCAAAAGATGTTTAGTGCATCCACATGGAGGCCCCATATGTAAACATACATTAACTGGTTCATTTAAGGGTAATGGGGGTGGGGGTGGGGGGGGGGGGGGGGGGGGGGGGGGGGTGCGGGAACAGAACGTTTACGTGATTATTAATTCATGCAAATGTCATGATGTAACTGTTTTGTAATATTTTTAGTGACCGAAATGACTGAAAATTGTACACAATGCCCCTTTAAGTGACAAAATATGACGATGGGTCAAAAGAAATGACTCAGTAAAATACAACAAGGTTCCCTTCATCTCATCTGTCAATGCTATTTGTCTGCAGAGGGAGAGAAAAAGAGGGACGAAGGCTTGCGATGCATGTGGTGGGTTTCCCTCCCACACTGGAATCCATAAAGGATTCTGGTTTATATTTGGAGCTGCTGCAAGATAGCTGGCATTATGAAGAAGTGACCTGATTTGATTTATATCTCATTAATCTCTCTCTCTCTCTCTCTCCCACTCCCCCCTCTCTCTCTGTCTCACACTCTCTCCCTCTATCTCTCCCATATGCCAAACCTCCTCTGTCACACGTCTCTCACTTCACAATCTCTCATCATCCTTCTCCCTCCATGCCACACACAACGCTAAAGCCTCTGTCAGTCACTCTTCAGCACATAAAAAGTTCCTAATCAGTAGGCACTCAAGCATTAAGCGACTGAACCGAGCTTGCAGACAAGTTCCCCCCTCTCCCTCTCCTCCTCACCTCTCGACTAAAGTTCCGGATGTGCATAATAAGCTGAAGACGCAAAAGTGTTTGTTGACCGTGGAACGAGAGCGGAGGCAAATCGGCAGTGACAAAATATGACGATGGGTCAAAAGAAATGACTCAGTAAAATACAACAAGGTTCCCTTCAGAGCTTGCAGACAAGTTCCCCCCTCTCCCTCTCCTCCTCACCTCTCGACTAAAGTTCCGGATGTGCATAATAAGCTGAAGACGCAAAAGTGTTTGTTGACCGTGGAACGAGAGCGGAGGCAAATCGGCAGTGACTACATCAGACCTATTCTGGGGGACTTTAGACTCACTAGAATTTCTTGTAGTGCTGCTGAATAATTCATTCTGCCTTTTCTGGCTGATTTATAATGCAAAAAAAATACGATACAGGCTGAAGGATTACCGTACCCATGAAAAAAGGGCTGAGACTAGGACCCGCCGGAGATTGCTGTGAATCACACTGTGTGCACTGGTGAAACCGTGCTGCAGACTTGTAACTGGGCACTCAACCATAAAAAAAGAATGGTATGATGAAACATGGGACCGATACAAACCTAATGTCTTATTCAACATACAACACTTGTGAAATCGTGTTGGGGTTGATCAGCTCCGGCACGGTCAGTACAGATGATTACGTCACGGGTTCCTCATGCTAATAACCTTGAGACGTGATGCTGACTGACTTTATATGAACAAACATGGTGAAATGCTAGAATGCACCGACCTCCTATCTGCCCGTTTGTAGAATTATCCACTGTCCATCCTTACATCGCAAATATAATATAGAGAAATTTGACAGTATATGAAACATATTTTCAACCACTTGTATATCTATTGTATATGTAATATGAAGCCTGGCCTTTGTGCTGCATGCGTAGATGCGAGTCAACCAGTAACACTGAGCTCACAGCTTTATGGAGTATGGGCATTGATTAGTTGTTTCATGCAAAAAAAACCATAAAAAAACAGGTCTCTTGTTTCTGTAGCTGCCAACATTAATTCCCATTGGCAAAAGTTAAGTGGTCTGATCCTCACAGAGGGTTTGTTTGATGTGGACTGCAAAGCTGGTTGATGTAACTGCCCCCTGGTGTAGTGACTAATGCCCTATATATAATTTTTGAACAGCACTTAAATTGCAGGTGGTTTCATAAGTTTACTGAAACCTTGTGCTTTGTCCGTAATATATATGTTGCTTTTTCATGGAAAAACATGGAAAATAATTATGATGTTTGTATTAAGTTTTGCAGCAATAGTGTTGATTGAAAAAATATAAATATACTCGTACATTATTAACAATGTTTTCAGAACCATTAATGCAATGTAATGAAAAGTAGTCACCTAAGATTTAGCACAGTAAATGCAATACAGGACAGTAGGATTTGGATGTTTTGCAGTTTTGCCATTCGGGTAAATTATAATGTGTATTGTAATATTGAAACATGATTTAATGCAACAATATGACCAAATGTGTTGGAGATAAAATGCACTGTATGTGCCCACATTGTTAATCAGCACACATACATGCCATTGTTGAAATGGAAAGCATGTTGTGGAGAATCCACAGTGTGAAGTTGCCATTAAAAAGGGTATTTTATTTTTTCCATTTGGAACTATTAAAAAACCAAATGGTGCATCATGGGTTATTGTACACATTAACTTACACATCTAGGTGTTGATGCACTTATTATAACAAAATCATAAATAGAAAAATATGTTTGCCAATTGAGATATGTTCACCCAAATCTTATACACTAGACCTCAGAGTGGATTCATTAGATCTTCAAAATAACAAGCCTGAATTTCGGAGACAATGTGTCAGTCATGGTCGTTCTTGCTACTTAACAACTGTATGAGGGGAATAATCCAGAATTGTTTGCAGATCTTGTACTTTAATTGTCTTTATTGCTGCTAATCTGGGTTACACAGTTAATAATATGTTGGGATAAAAGTGTGAAAAAAACTATCATTCTTTCTTTAATCCAATTTTTCTTATCTCTCCCAATCTAATTCCCTCACTGCACCACGTAAATCCAATTTTGCTGCTTTCATTGTCAGCAGGACGTTTTGTTTTGCTTTGTAAATCAACTTCATCGTTTCTGCTGCCATGATTTGGATTGTGTTCAGCTGATCCACTGTTTTTGTTTTCAGAAGATCTGTGGAAGAGGAGGATGAGTAAATAGCAGAATAAAACAAGGATTTTTATCTGAGGAAAAAGTTTTCACAAATACAGGGTGCGGAACATTTTTGATTATGTTATTGATATAATGTCACATTGAAAAAGAAAAAAGAAATAGAAACGTGTGTGACCAGAAAATGTTCAGCTTCATTGTATAACTTATCTCTGACAAGCTACACAGGAAAGGCGGAAAAAAAATAAAACAACATACCCCAAGATTGTTGCTCAATTAATTATTTAGTGGAAAGGTTTTAATTCCCAACAAATTAAAACCATAATTTGAAATGGGATTTTCAGCTTGGTGTTCGATCCCCGTCACATTAGTCTGGTCCCCAGCATGAAAACATGTTCTGTCTTCACCCTCAGGCTTCGGCTGCTTGGAATTTGAATTTTGTAATTGAAGAATTAATGGAGTCATTAATCAAGCAATTAATCAGTAGTTACAGTAATAGCCTGACATTCATAAGCGAAGAGCTTTCTCCCGCAGATTAATCTGTGTTGAACAGACTGTGCAGAGGCAAAAAATACTGTAATCCCAAAAGATGCTTCATGTAAAAACAGCTGGCAATTCGACACTGTTACACTGAAAATTATTCAAAGTGAGGTTGCACATTTTTTTTCTCTGTTTGTTTGTTTTGTTTTCTTCTGTGAAAGTGGGACGGCACCAGAGGTGTACAGTGCTGCTGGAGCTACCACACTCAGTCAGGAGAGGGAATAGATTTGCAGCTCACATAATCCAATTTCAAAACATTTCTATGACATTTTTCCAAATGGCAGCTGCAGGTTAGTTGCTGACAGTCTATGGCCATTTCAGTGATTTTCTAAAATTAGTGAGTAATTAAAGTGATTGAAAAAAATACCATAGGGCAGCTGTGGTTCAGTGATTAGAGCAGTCACTAGTTCAAATCCCACTCGAACCCTGCTGCAGAGTCTCTGACCCTGACACTGATACTTCGAATGGCCCTATGTGAACTGGTCGAAATACCCTGCGACTCACTGGACAAGCGGTTGAAGATGACATGACAAAAGAACACCATGCAGATTGCATGCCGCACCCGTGCACACTGCCTGTTTACTTTGTGAAATCCACGTTTCCATCCTTGTTTACATTGACCTTCTGAATTTGTTCTCCTACTACAAGTCAGATCCCAGAGATAATAGACTCAGACTCTAACCTTGGATAGAGAAAAAAAAATCCAGCTTTCTGTGACATGTCCAAAAATACCTTTTGAAATGGATTTGGATACATTGTGTTAACTTGTCCAGGTGCATTCAGATCCAGCCGCTGACCTTTGCTGAAAGTTGTACCTCATTTCTGTGCTATTGTGTCCTATGGGCCTCTTCACAGTTGACTAATCATATAAAAGCTAAGACAATAGAAATCATGCTAGGATGATGTGCTCGAAATATTTTTTAGTGTTGAAAGAATTGAGACACTTTTGATATTTAAGGCAAAAGAAACTGGACTATGATTATTGACAGCTTCCATTTGCGTGAAGAATACAGATTTGCACAAACAAATCCCTCCATCACATTTCCGCCTCCTTGTTTCACACTCCGCTCGCGTACATGCCTTTGAGGAAGTGTGACTTGTAATCAGACCCGTCAGGCTATCTCAACTTGATCGAAGGACTGGTGGGTGGTGTCGTGGCGAGCTTCCTTATTATTAATGTCCCCCCAATCTCGGATATAAATCACACAACATGGCAGTCATAGCTGCTTCCCCTCCCCTCCCCTCCCCACCTTCCTCCTCTTGCAGAAGTACAGCAAAGAAGTTGGCTTCATTGTGATTTTGTTTTATGTGACTAAGATTTAGAGAGCAAGGACAGTGTGCCCAGAAAACAGAGCCGAGTATAAGGCACTCAATCAAGTTGCAAGTTTGTGTGCATGGGTCCAGACTATATGTGTGTGATTATTATAGGCTGCAACAGATACTGTGCGGCCATAAAGAGAATGGGATGTGCGGCATTCAATCAAAATGCAAGGTAGTGTGTCGTATACGGTGCTATCATTCTTGGCAACAACGGATACACAAATCTAAAGGACATTGTTTGGCAAAACCCTGCAATTTTGATTTTTTTGTTTACTTGCTACATTCAATGTTTTACCCTGTAAAAAACATGTTCAATCATTCATTTTTCTAATGTGCGTCCCCTCTTGTCTCTTCTCTTCATTGCAGTGGGCCCAATTCCTCTTTCCAAAGAGTGGAAGACCAGTCAATGAATTATGAATGTTAAACAAGATGACCTCCTATCAGCAGCAGCAGATGATGCGAGGTCCTAGGTGGAACCGGGCCTTGTCCGACCCTTTGCTTGTGCTGCTTCTGGCCCTCCAGCTGCTGGTGGTGGCAGGGCTGGTGCGCGCTCAGACGTGCCCCTCCGTCTGCTCGTGCAGCAACCAGTTCAGCAAAGTCATCTGCACCCGCCGAGGCCTGCGCGACGTCCCCGATGGCATCTCGACCAACACGCGCTACCTGAACCTGCAGGAGAACCTCATCCAGGTCATAAAGGTGGACAGCTTCAAGCATCTGAGACATCTGGAAATCCTGCAGCTGAGCAAAAACCACATCCGCAAAATTGAGCTGGGGGCTTTCAATGGACTGGCCAGCCTCAATACCTTGGAGCTTTTTGATAACCGCCTCACCACCATCCCAAATGGGGCATTTGAGTACCTGTCCAAACTTAAGGAGCTTTGGCTAAGGAATAACCCCATAGAGAGTATTCCCTCCTATGCTTTCAACAGAGTGCCCTCATTACGGCGGCTGGACCTTGGGGAGCTCAAGCGGCTCTCCTACATCTCCGAGGGGGCCTTTGAAGGGCTGAGCAATCTGCGCTACTTAAATCTGGGAATGTGCAATCTGAAGGAGATTCCCAACCTTATTCCCCTGGTGAGACTGGATGAATTGGAGATGTCTGGGAACCAGCTTTCTGTCATCCGGCCAGGCTCTTTCAAAGGGCTCATCCATTTGCAAAAGCTTTGGATGATGCATGCCCAGATCCAGACCATAGAGAGGAACTCTTTTGATGACCTACAGTCACTAGTGGAGCTTAACCTGGCCCACAACAACCTTACCCTCCTACCCCACGATCTATTCACTCCGTTGCATCACCTGGAGCGAGTGCACCTGCACCACAACCCATGGAATTGTAACTGTGACATCCTCTGGCTAAGCTGGTGGCTAAAGGAAATGGTACCGGCAAACACTAGCTGCTGTGCCCGTTGCAGCTCGCCCAGCAATCACAAGGGACGGTACATCGGTGAGCTGGACCAGAACTACTTTCATTGTTATGCTCCTGTTATTGTGGAGCCCCCTGCGGACCTCAATGTGACGGAGGGAAGCGCTGCGGAGTTGAAATGCAGAGCCAGCTCTCTGACCTCCGTAAGCTGGATTACACCCAATGGTTCCATCATGACACACGGAGCATACAAGATCAGAATCTCTGTGCTGAACGACGGCACTCTGAACTTCACTAATGTCACCATGCAGGACACGGGCACATACACGTGTATGGTCAGTAATTCTGCAGGTAACACAACAGCATCGGCCACACTCAACGTGTCCTCCACGGAGAACAGCAGCTTCAGCTACTTCACCACGGTAACGGTGGAGACCATCGAAACGCCGCATAACGAAGGCTTCACCACCACCGTGCAGCAGAAGGTGGGCCCCACGCCCTCCGCCAGCGCATGGGAGTCCGTCTCGGCCACCTCGACCACCACCACAACGTTTCAGACCCCGATCTCCACCCGTGCCACGGAGAAGACGTACACCATCCCCGTCACGGAGCTCATTGGGGACGGCTCGCTCAACGGGCTGGACGAGGTGATGAAGACGACCAAGATCATCATCGGCTGCTTCGTGGCCATCACGCTAATGGCGGCCGTCATGTTGATCATCTTCTACAAGATGCGCAAACAGCACCACCAGCAGAACCACCACGCGCCCACACGCACTATTGAGATCATTAATGTGGACGAGGACTGTGTGACGGGAGGCCCGGGCATGGAGGGCCACCTGACTCTGCCTCCTCTCGAGCATGAGCACCTCAACCACTATAACACCTACAAGACTGCGTACAACCATGCTACTCTCAACTCCATACACAGCTCAGCGCACGAACCTTTGTTAATCCGGGCCAGCTCAAAAGACAATGTACAAGAGACCCAAATCTAACATTTCTTTCTTTTTCTTTTTTTTTTCAAAATGAGACTCTATGAAACTGAGGGAATTACATGAAACATTATACCGAGACAGGACAGTGCTCTTACCTGGAAGTGAGGCTCGAACATGGAGAAACAGACTCGTGTTTGGTAAATCAGTGGCTGGTGATGTTTGTCAGTTTTGGAATTAGGGTATGTCTACTGTTTCAAAAAGTGTCTTTACAAAACAGAAGTTATTTATTTAAGAAAAAAAATATTGTGGTTAAATCAAGAGAAACTGTATTCTGCAATCATTTTTCAGCACTTAATCCATGTTTTTATTTTGCCTCCCCCTCATTCCACGGGATTGGTTTACTAATATGCTTTTCAAACTCCGTTCAAGGACGCCTGTCAGAGAAAATGTGGAAGCAAATCAAAATGTTTTTCTTTGCTGTTTTGGTAAAAACTGCAGACTTTGGATCAGATGAGATAGTGAACTCATTTCTCCCTCGTATGAAAGGAATCCAGAGCACATCAGTGACTTTCTCCTGCTGGGAATTTATAGTGATGATATCTTCGTGACCTTCTGTAACTGGGATGAATCAAACACTTGATTCTCAGAACTGTCAGTGATGACATCTGGTCATCGTTCACGACTTAATTATATTTCTTCCATACATATAAGGCACTTGGCTCTGTTGTCAGTGGACAGAGGATCCACAATGGGTGAAATATGTCCTGCCTTCCACTACTGTAAAAACAAAACCCAATAAGCCTCACAAATAAAAACAACATCTGCGTCAATAAAATTCCAGAAATTGAAAAGTAAGGAAACATATTTGTGTATGTGAGCCTGATGCAACTGCACATCTGCATTTTTATCACAGACTGCCTCTTGTTTTGACTCGCATCAACCACTAGCTTATGGATATTATAAAGAAAGAGTTCATCATTGTATATTTAGAAAGTCTGACCATGATTCACAAGCAACACAGATGGGTATTTGAGAATTAAAGGTGCAGTGTGTAAGATTTCAGTCCTTTTTGTCTAAAAATATTACAAAACAATTACATACTGACATGTTCATGAATTTGTAATCATCTTAATGTATTATTTTTCCCCATTACCTATAAATGAGCCAAATAATGTATATTTACATGAGGAGCAGGTCCTCTCTATGGGGGCTCCCATGTTTTTACAGTAGCCCAGAGTAGATGTACAAAAAAATATTTTGAGTTTTAATGACAACTGAAGTCTACCACAGGTTCTCCTGCATGCTCAGAAGGGTGAGGCTGAGGGTGATTGATATAACATGCAACTTCACCTCTAGATGGCAACAGATCGTACTCACTGCACCTTTAAAATGATTGTTCTGAAGTGGCCCTTTTCATGCAGGTCCCCCCTGACCTCATCTGCAGTACTGCGGGACAGAGCTCTGTCAGAAGCAGACTGCTGAGCTGAAGGAAAAAGCGTACACCCTTTATACAGCTGTCTGCACACATTGCCTGTCATCTGTGTGCCATATTTCCACATGGGCACTAACTGGCAGTTCCAGATTCACACCCTGCCCCTGCCAACCACACAACTTGGCCCCCAAGTGGGGGGAGGCGGGGATCAAGTATCGACCAGATGTTAGAGTTGCATCTGTCTTTCTTCACCATCTCCTTTGGCCACAACAAATTTTTCATTTTAATTGATGTGCCCGTGGGTTTTGGATGGACACAGCTCGGCAGGCACCCATGTACCCTGGAAACCATTTCAAAGCCCCCCCCCCCTCCACAATTAAAATGGTGCCAGACAGCAGAAATGCAGAGGTTAGCCAGGTGTTTGTCAGAATCCCCAGATTTATCTTTGGTGAATAAGCGCAGATTTGGTCCCCTGGCGGTAAAATAAACAGAAAGGTCAAGTTATCGTCAGGTCCTCTCAGGTTTGCCTTTTACAATGTTCCAGTAAGGAAGTATACAGGACAGAGGAGAATGCTGTTTATCCTGTGAAGCCATCATTCACTACCCTGAAAATCCTGAAGGGGCATTGCACCCAACAAAAGGAAGAAACTGTTTCAAACATCTCGCATCATGTTTTTGAAAGGTCTCTACAATAGAAATAAAGAACCTTCTTGTCTGCATTAAGTCTGCAAACTAATTCTACTGCATTATCAACATATCTGCTTTTCTCAAGGCAAGATAGCACCGGCAATACCGGCAAGTGTTGACAAAGTTAAGTCAATGATCATAGGGGGGAAATGAATACCAATACAAAATGTGATGTTATCACACGGACACATTTTAATGCTAAAAGACAAACACTCTGTTTCCCATATCTTGTCAGATTTTAAGTGAGAATTTGAAAAGGAACAGTAGCCGTTCTCCATTTCTTCCAAGGATAAGAAAATAATAAAATTTAACACGATAACGATAATCCAAAGCCCTGATGAGAATCGAGGAATATAATTTCCTTGGGACCCTCTTGTGATATGTAATGCAATAATGCATAGATTTTTATATGTTAATAATCCATATCGACAACCTGCTAAGTAAAAGATGTGGCAGCAAAATGTTTGCATAATGCACTAATCATTTAATAGTGATTTATGAAACATCTTTCATTCTTTATTTAACATTCCCAAATTATTATTCCTAGAGGTTGATAATGCTGGGGGCTGTGGTGAAATTAGGCGCAACTGTAGATACACTGTATGGAACATTATGGTATGCTGATTTAATTTCATGTTCCAAGTCTGGATCTATTACAAAAGTTAGAATTTATCAAAGAACTGTATTACATTTTATTTTACAACACAAAACACAGATGTGGAAGCCTAAATAAGAAGAAGCCCCAAAGTAATTTTAGAACATTGAGATTATTCTGGCCCTGTGACACGACATGTAGTATTTATCCCAGTGTTGCACTTGTATGGAGTCTGGCACTTTTGTAAACCATCGCCCCCGGGTGTGTGTCATTTAGTCTGTGTTTAAGTTGCTTGTGATGGGTTGGGGATCACATTTCTATTCAGCTGACGGACAAACGTTATCATCCTCCCCTTTTCGCCTTTAGTTGGAGGTAAATCGTCTGAAAATTTAAACAGTAAATTAGTTACATTTTAGTCAAGCTGTCTCATTGTATGTAAGATACCTAAATATTTTTTGGTCAATATTCTTTAAAAAAAAAAATTTCTGCATTAATTTCCTTTTTTTTCCAAGGGGGAATGCTGTTCTAGTGGTAGATTTATATAAAAAGAAAAAAAGACATTTTCAGAATAAAAGAAAAGAAAAACAAAAATTTTTCATTTTAATTTTCCATGTGCCAACAAACCTGTTCTAAAAGTGAAAAAGAGAAACATGCTGTAAAAGAATAAGAGATTGATTTTCATGTAAGCATTCTTTCATGACCTTTAAAAAGATATGGAGATCGATTATAGAGACCAGAGTTTGTAGTTCATACACAAAATATGGTTCAAATAAACTATTGTTGTTTTTCTGTATTGTCTGATTCTTGTTTTCATCATCCACCCCCAAGGGAACTCACAGCTTTGTAACAGTATAAGTCTAATATTTAAAACAATTATTTAAGTATTATAGTCCCTTACCAACATTTAGACACATACTGAGCCATTATCTGCTATACAAACATTCATCAAAGCCTATGAAACAAGTCAGTCAAATATTTTATTGAATTCCTAAATATTATGATAAGTGAATGTCTTTCACTATTGGGAATAAAGGTTTCATTTCATCCTTGAATACGCCCCTTCTATTCGCTCTACCACCGTGAGTGGTTGTTTCAGTATAATAATAAATGTCCCATGAATATCTGCATGTTCTGCACAAGTGCAGTCTGGAGTGTCGCATCAGTATGAAATGAACAGACCGACATACAGGGCTGAATGTACTGTACATGATAACACATAACACACCACATGCCACCACATCAAGAACACTCCCTGTAATAGCCTGCCATCTGCTGTGCAATTTGTCTTTGTATAAAATTGTTTTTTCATTGTTTACGACTTCTCAGCAAAAGAATAATCGCAGAACTTGAAGACATACAGAAGATGCTTTATATAACACTTACAATGAAATGGTCTTTATCATATGGCATAAATCATGATATAGTTCCCCTTTTGTATTTATCAAGTTGGCCCTTCCTTGATTGGCTTTCAAAAGTTAAACGTTTAATCACTTGTTGATTTATTCTAAAGCATTTTACATGACTTTTAATTGGGGGACCATGTGAATTGAAATAATATCCCTTAAACGGTTTATTACTGTGGCTCACAAAGTACATTTGGAGTTTGTTTGATTTGCATCCTCTGCTAATGCCATTTAAAAACTGCACACCTCTGCTTGACTCTTAATATCCAGTGAAATCCACACATTATAGGGACTTGTCAGCTTATGTGGAGCTAATAAAACCAGATTAGAAACCCATCATGTGGTTGGGATCTGATCCCTGAACAAGACCACAGCACTTTCTCCACCATCAGCATTCATGAGCTGCTGTTCCACTTGGTACTTAGCCAGATAAAACTAGACGGCGAACGTCGGTGATCACGTCATATCGTACAGGACAAGCCAACAGTGAACATGTGGTAGACCCAAGCGTACTTGGCACGTCCTCCGGGCCAATCAGCAGCGAGTATTTTTTTGAATTTCAATCATCAGTTCTCAGAAGTTGATGACTCTTTTGTTTTTGTTTGTTTTCACACCAACTCTCTTTTGCACTTTGTCTCTCTTCCTTAAAATAATGTATAATATGAACAGGCGCATTATATTTTCATCATGGATTTGTGTTGCACACTTATTTTTATTTTCCTCTGAGGTTCACCCCTTTGTTTGTAAGCAGGATTAAGCATTTTTTTTCTCCCTGCTGTGTCAACTCACTGTAATGTTGTTATGTAACATGGCTGAGAATGCACAACAATTGTGTCTGTTAAATTCATTTGGAAGTTCGCCCTTTGATGTTGGCTGAAAGGTCAACTCATCTGACCTCGTGCACATCCTGCATATTAGCGCCCTGCTTAGTAGTCATTAACAGAAATATTGTATTAATACAGTGTATAATACCACCCTCCCGCTGCTCTTTCAAGAGTATGACAGGTTGGATTTCTATTTTTTATACTTTGAATAGTCGCCCATTGAAAAAACAGCCCAGGGCCTGTTCCACTGGCTCCTCAATAATGCACCATTAAACTTCTCATTTTCTTATTTATTCTGCTCCTGAGGCTCGAGGAAATTAATGGGTGCTTAATGCCAAGGCCCTGTTTGGTATGCTGGTGGTTTCCCTATGTATGTAATATACAGTGACGGATAGAGAGGTGCGCACGAATGGTATTTCTCCTATAGAAAGTAGCAAAAGGAAAGCAAAGAGGAATTATTTACTTACTCGTGTGTTGTGGACTGTTTTTGAAAATAATGATCAAGATAACTCCCTGTTTAAGACTTCAGTATATTGTTTGTGTTCATAATATGAACAGCAGAAAAAAGAAAACAAGAAATCAAAGTAAATATTATCAACTATCAGTTGAAAATATTTAGTGATCCTATCATCCAATTCCTGGCAAGGCGAACAGCAGTGGCTATTTGTGGAGGATCTTGCCCTCTGGTCAAATGTCCAAGTTGATCTTGAGTCTGTCCACCATCAGAATCATCAGATCCCAGAGGCAGAAAACTCAACTAAACCCAGAGGGGGAAAATCCTCTGCATTCTAGTTGCAACATCAGGGCATGGATATATAGTCATTTGGTAATTTAATGAGTAAACATTAGAAATAAAACAATGTAGATACATGAAAATATATGTATGTACACAAACACCCACACAATGAGGTAATGGACATGACTGGGAATATCATTGTGCCAGTATAAATGTATACAATATTAATTGTACATGGAGATAGCACACAAATAGATGCGTGCTGCGCAGTTGATGGTACATACTGTAAGGGCTTAATGATTGCAACTGTTTAATAGTCCCAGTGTCACAAGGGAAGTGCTGATGCTTCATGATGCATATCTTCAGTTGTTCTCTGGCCAGGTAACAATAGAATATAAAGTCAAAGGAGACCCGAGTATTTTAACAGTCTTAGTTTGCAAATAGAAAAGAAAATGGCGGAAAATAAGCTCTGCACAAAATGTTCATCTATTTGATGTATAGCCTCATTTCCACACTCTGCCAGATGTCCAGGTTTGACAGTCCTTTTTCTTTTTGAGCTCAGCAGCGTTCACTTTCCTTCAGCTATGACATCCTAAAGACAGGCTGAGAAGAAGATCAAAGAAAAGTGTTCTCTGTGTTAGATGGGATGCTCCCATTAAAAAGAGATTGGTGTTTTACAGCAGCACTGAGTTCTACTAGTAGAAATGTTCAGGGATGGTTCTGGGTTTTGGAAACTGCATTGCTGATCTGAAAAAAAAAACATCTGTGACAGCAAGTAATCAAACTGGCATTTAAAGGATTAAAATCCTCAAAATGATTGAATGATTGATAGTTTTGTACAGGGCTGAAGTTGTTTAAAACATCAATGCAGTGACTCAAGAGGGTAGTAAATGTGTTTCACAGTGTTCTGGCGGTCTATTAAGAAAGACAATTTTTGAATTTCAAAATTTTCCATGACAGAGACCTGTCTACAAAAAATGTGCACAGCCAAAATGAAAGCCAGATAAGGAGGTGAAATTTGCTCATTTGGACAAAAAATGTCCATAGTGATGCAAGAAGAAGGGCCATGCACTCCCTGTTTCCAGGTCTACATCATCAGATGTGGAACAGGAGGGATGTGAAACTGCAGTGCAACCTGGGAGCTGGATGCCTGCAGCGAGCTCCGTTTTCCTGGGATTCAGAGGTGCAGTGGGACTGGGACGTGAGCTGTATGGCATCACATCAAAGACCAGGAGACGAGGCCATCATCGAGAGGTAAATCACCTCATTTGTCACGTTGCACTTTTATTCACCTGAAGAAAGTGATTGCCGGGTTGTGCCTGGATGGCTATTTATACAGCCGGCTGCACCACGTGGGCCAGCGGGTTCATCCTGACTGAAGTGGTGCATGCAAATCTCAGTGCTCACCGCTCCACGGGGGAGAGAGAACAAGTTTGGAGGGCGCCTGGAGCCTATGTGATATAAAATGTGTGATTTTACAGTATGGACTGTTTATATAGAGCACACACACACACACACACACACACACGTACATGCACACACAACTTATGTAACAGTTTGTTCTTTTTATATAAGAAAACCACAATGCAGTGAGGACAACGTGTGAAAGTACAAAGTGAACTTGTGGTATTCTGATTAGCGTTTGTACAGTTTGAGAAAAAGATGTAAAGGTAAAACAAACATAAAATTACCGCAGGGTCAGTTGTACTGAAAAACGTTCTTCTTATTTAAAACCCAGTGTCAATCTGCATATTTGTATCTATACGTACATGAGACAATGTGAGGCTCAGTGTCCTGCCCAAGGACACCACAGCATGCAGCATGTGGAGTGGAGGAAAGTGGTAGTTGAACCCCCGACCCTGTGGTCAGAGGACAGCTACTCTGACCCCCTCTGCCACAGCTGCCCCAACAGTTTAGTGTAGAAGGTCTCTTTGTCACAATGGCAGTCATGACTCTTCCCCTGTGTGTTTCCCTTTCACTTTAACCCCCTGCAAAGAGAGAGATTGTCAATTGATGTCAGAAGTACAATTCACAGACCCTCATATTTTTTTATTTTTTTATTTATCAGCTGAAAAACCCTTTTAAAGAGAAAATGGTAGCCATCACTGTGACAGCTGAGAGGGAAACATGTATTTTCAAAGAAAAATTGTCGGATGGAGTGAAAAGCAAAGGCCGCAGCAGGCGTCTGTAACCTTAAATCTCTTTGTTTGGATATTTTCGTGGTTAAATGATCTTTTGTCATCTAATAATACCATTATATATAACCATTATATATGTTGCAAGGCCGTCTTAAATGTTTGTATTCA
>JAFBJT010110754.1:25161-35239 GCA_016785325.1 Chascanopsetta lugubris | reverse complement strand
TTTTTTATTTATCAGCTGAAAAACCCTTTTAAAGAGAAAATGGTAGCCATCACTGTGACAGCTGAGAGGGAAACATGTATTTTCAAAGAAAAATTGTCAGATGGAGTGAAAAGCAAAGGCCGCAGCAGGCGTCTTTAACCTTAAATCTCTTTCGTGGTTAAATGATCTTTGTCATCTAATAATACCATTATATATAACCATTATATATGTTGCAAGGCAGTCTTAAATGTTTGTATTCAACTCAGTCGTATAACTGAAACTTTTAAATCATCAACTCATCAAAAGTCTCAGCTCTTGTCTGCAACACTGCTGCAAAGGACGGCTGCAGGGCAGGACAGTCACCTTCTGAGATGTAACACGGGAAGGGTTCTCTTATTATCTGTTTACTTGAACTGAAGACTGCAGCTAATTCCGTGGTCCATGTACGATGAAGTTATTGTCTGATCAGCAAGTGTGACATCTCCTTTTCCATAAGTTCTTAAAGGCGCGGTGTGTAAGATTTCGGTTATATTCGTCACTTCTATTGGTAGAAAAAAATGCAACAAAACAATGACATTTTCATAATCAACTAAATGTATTTTTTTTCTCAAAAGCTGCAATTTCATTTTTCCTTAAGATTCTCTTTAACAATATGCTGGTGTCTCTCCACTCCACATTTTATGACTGCCACTCAACCCGCTGCCCCATTTCAGCTCTGCCAGTTTCCATGAGCCCGGTCACCCATATTCCCACTTATGAGTACTCTACATGACACATTTGTCTTTATATCATCTGAGAGTTGATCATGCCACTCCCAAAGCCGCACATTCTGGGGAACAGTCAATTGGTAGACTCACAGCTACAATGATAACCTACGGAAGTTGAAAGGTACATATGAATTAAAACACTGGGGCCCGTGCAAACGCTTGATCGTCTGTCTTAAGACTCTCTCTCGTCAATGAGCCGCTCACAACTGCGTGAGGATGACGGAGCTGAGCAGCCACAGTAAAGGTACTGCCGTTATCCTGCTCGCGGGATGCACTCGAGCTCTGAACATGCAGGCGGGACCCTAAAAAACCTCCTCTCTGTCACTAAGCCCCCCTCCCTATGAGGCCAATTACTTTGTCAGGGCGTGTTCGCCATGATTTCACTTAGCAGCCATCTGCATACAGAGAAGACATGGCTAACGAGGCGTGTCAACACGGACGCTCACCACCACTGCTTTCTTTCCAGTGTACGCTCACATTTGCACACAAGCTCGCAAATCTCTATGAAATAATAGCTGGGTATTGTTCTCCGTGGGCGATCACGGGCGGCAGCGTTAGCTGTGGCAATGCTCCGCGTCTGTGTTCCCGTGGAAACTGTGATAGTCCGATGCTCCGACTGACCCTGTTTAGCATGCCAGCGTGCCACGCACGGTGCCCCTCTCTCCTCGATTTGCATTTCTCAAAAGCCTTTTTTAACAGCTCCAACTGCAGGTAGTATATCAGCCACCATAATTAATTTCATTGGATTTCTTTATATATTTACCGCATGTTTCAGACCAAACTGCCACGGTGCAAAATATACAGATGGCATAATTAGTGGGCAAGTCAATAGAAGTATATATTTGTGGTCAGAGTGAAATTAACGAATCACTGTTGGCTTTGTAAAACTCAAATCTGGAGGGGGAAAAAAAACATAAATGGAAAGGTTTTTTGCCATTCAACACTTTGCATTGTGTCGAGGAAATGTCTTACTGTTCCCATGGATGAATATTTGTTCACAGTATCGCAGTCAGAACAAATTCATTTGTGATGTGGATTGCCAACAAAGCTACATGACAAAATAAATACATGTGATAATAAGAGGCCATTGTGGTATGAATGATGAAGACTACAAGATAAACACTTGAAATAAAAATTGGGGAGACATAGATAATATCAAAATCCACACTCCAGTCAATAGCAGAGTCAACACACAACCCTGGTTCCAGATGTTACTGATAGGGACTATCTTTTTCCTGGAGAGGGGACATTTACTACTCATGATCCATACAGTGAAACTCAATGGGATGACATCTGTGAGTGGTATGGAGAAACACAACTGCATGGCATCTGTGCACTGATGAAAATCAATTGTATGGTCACAGCGTGGAATCCAGGGCTTCTGTCACTAATGAGGAACTTGGTGATTTCGGGTTTTTTTCTTTTTTTCTAATACAGTGCTTATAATGCAAACGTGAAAGTAGATATGACCCCATGTTGCCAATGACTGTAAGACAATTTCTCTCATAGCCCTTTACCATATATATATACATGTATATATAAACATATTTCACATATTTCTTTAAACTGCTTATGGTTTAAATGTTGTTGCCCCTAGATATAAATAAGTCAATAAATTCTATACTTCTCCTCTAATTGGACGCTGAGTTCGGACCGAACGCAATGAAATGCACAGTATCTGCAGCATGTACACTGTACATGTACATTGTACAGCAATAAGGTGCTGAGGGGGTAAGGGGGGGGGCTGGTAGGGGGGAGGGGGGGGGCTGGTATCCATGTACAGTGTAAATGGGTCATTGCACTAAAAAGGAATGATCAATAAATTGAAATGGGAACCATCTGTTTCTGTCAGGTGGATATTAAACATAGTGACGCACAGTTTAATCAGATTATTAATTTCTTCTGAAAACTGTGACTTCACTGTGACCTTGACTAGAAAATAGCATTTTGTCGTGCAGGCTCCAGTGAACACTGAGAGGCAATCACAACGCGTTCATTCATCAGGCATGTGCCGTATGGGCCGAGTTGTCAACACACACAACACTTTTTCACCACAAAATGTCACCAACTTGGAAACAATTTCAAGTTAATAAATATGCGGATTTCTTATCCTCTTTATGCTTGTATCCACACTGTGCACCATTATCACTGAAGTGCGTGCAACAGCTTTGTAGCCATACAATGGGGTTTGGAAAAGTCATAAATACTATACATTTAATGCTTCCCTCCGCTAATGTGTGTAATAGACTGCACTCATCTTCATCCTGAGACATCCGTGAGGTTTAAGTTAATTATGAAGTTAATTATTGATTTCAATATGTGTGTGTGTGTGCGTGTGTGTACAGTTACATAAACGATATGTGCTGTACACTAGGCACTATAGTGAATAAATACTGAGTAAAGCACAAGTACCTTTTCCCTTCTTAGATAAAAATGGTTGTTCCTGCAGTTAATGAAAATAGCAAACACAGGCTTGGAGAGAACCATATTGTTCCCTCTCATATTACTTTTGCTATCATGATTTCAATTTTATTATAACGCATAACATATCAAAAGTTTCCTTGTAAACTGACATTTTCTTTAATAAGTAATAAAAGGTGCTCATAATAAGCGGTAAAGTTGTGAAAAGTATCCCGTCCCATTTCTGGTGAGGGAGAAAAAAAAATAACCTTTACAGCATTTAGTACATACGCCGTATACCATGAATGAAATTGAAAAAGTCCCCCAGATCTTTTTGAGTAATGTACAGCAACAATAATGACCATTTCAGGGTGATGAATTATTCAAGTGCAATAAATTCAACTTAATCGGTTCTCAATATGTGAGCATAATGCTCCTGCATAATGATACACACTGAGTGATTTGATATTATTGGAACCTATTTCAAATGCAAAGCTGCGGTGGGACACCAGCAGAGAGCCACTGTGCTGATTTTATGGCCCATGATGATGACTGGCAAATGAGATTCCCAAAAAAATTGCCAAGAGCCATTGTCCTGTATCTCAGTGAATTGGGTTCAGTGATTAAATGTCAGCTACAAAGGAATGAAGCACTCTCTGTTCTTTAAGTATTCTCACAGAGGTGTTTTATGGCAGGTGGGACAGTCAAAGGGAGAGGTGGATATTCTAGATGGCCTCATCTCGTATTGGCGACCTGATCTTAAACATAAGAGCGTCCATGCTGAAAGTGAGAGCAGATGTTGGAAATGACATAGTTATGTATGATCAGGAACTTTCTTTTCTTCCCTCCTCTGCCACCTACATCAGTGATTCTCAAATGAAGTGGGTTACAACTCAAGAGTGGGTTGTGGAACTGTTTTCAGTGGGTAGCGGGGCCTTTGACTGGGAAGAAAAAGTTTTAAAAAGTTAAAGGTGGAGTATGTAAGATCTCAATCATTTTTGTCGCTTCTAAAAATATTATCATATGCAACTGGTGGCCAAATCAACTATACTATTGCTACAATGTGGGCAGTACAGAGGGATGTCTTACCTGCGGCAATGATATTTGTTTGATGGTTTTCATTTGTATTTGTCTTTTACTTTGACAGGATTATGCAAAAGCCACAGGGTGGATTACCACATCATTTTGTGAGAGGATATGGACTGGATCAGCAGTGAACCCATTGAGGATTTTATTGCTGACTTTTCCCGTCGCTGCAAAACAAGAAAGTTTCAGCTTCTTTGGGATGTGTTTTGGTATTACAGTGATTCATTTCACAGCATAGAAAGTCTCAAAAGTTTGTTTTTGATGAGACTTTCCATCACTGTAACATTAGATGCCAGAATCTTGCAAGTTGTTATTTTGAGTGAAAACTGCATCTGCACTGAAATTGATTGGTGCAACAACATCCTGTGCCTGGGCCACAGGCTGTTTGAGTCTTTCATACTGGCTTGCATGATAATAGATTGAGTCATTCACGCAGGTTCTTTCAAGAAGTCTCACTCCAGTGATAGTGTTTTTTCAGTTTAAATGAGAGAGAGAGAGAGAGAGAGAGAGAGAGAGAGAGAGAGAGAGAGAGAGAGAGAGAGAGAGAGAGAGAAACAAAGACAATCAGCAGTTCTGCAGGACCTACACTTAACATGAGACTACAACATAACCATGAATATTTGGATGACTTCCTTTTATCAAATAAAACCCTCTAGTCTCGTTTCTATGGGTCAGGGGTGTGCAATTATTTTTCCATTGGAGACATAAGAAAGCTGGATTGTTACCAGGGGCCAAACAAACTTTGTTATATCAAGACCCTATATCATACCCTAACCCTAACCCATTCCAAAATAAAAGTATATTACGGCCAATTGTTCACTAGCTTCAGGTATGAAACAGAAGGACATACAGAAAAGCACTCATTTCAAAAGCGAATAGGACTGGAAATGAATGGGGGGGCGGTGATTTTACAAAGTGGGAATTTTATTTTGAAGGCTAAGAAAGCGAGGGGAGATGCTGTAAATAGAGGCTACCTGACGCAACTGCGCTTCCTCGCATGTAAACATCAAGCATGACAGAATCACACACAGAGGAAACAGAGGCATTTCAAAATAAAAGCATATTTTGGCCATTTTTTTCCTAGCTTTATATACAAATCAGTGCAGACTGTACACAGCTCCACGGGCCACATGGAGCAGGCCGGATGTTACCTCTGCTATTGGCTACAGGGTGACCCTGGTGTTAGCTGCTATGTTGGGTATTGAATTGATACTCTGTTGATGTATTGCTTGTAATTTGACTGAGGAAATACCTCGGATGAATGAAGGAGACATTAAAATTACATGGGACCCGGTTTATTAGTTATGGATGAAAAGCATAATTATGTACATTTATGTGTTGCTTAAAAAACCTAAAGTACTTGAGCAACAACCAATAAACCCTGACTACATACCCGCATCACTCAAGCTTGAAAGAACAAATCCAAGCTTATTGTTTTTTTATATATATTACCTTTCTGTGTGGTAAATCCTTGAAGCTCTCCAATCCCACAACTCATGTTTATTCAAGGGTCCGTCACTATCACACGTCAAAAAGATAACGGCATCTGATTGGTCAGATTCCCCCTCCTGGCCTCCTCCCTCTCCTTAACTTTAACTGTAAACACGACTCCTCTCCCATGTAATGGAATTAGTGTTACACCTCTGCAGACTCTTCATCAAGATAATTTCCATACAGTATTACATTATGCACTCATTTGTGTTTTATTGCATTTCACTGTTATATTGCATTTCATTTTGTTCCACTGTTTGATTAAGAGCTGTAACTGCATTATATTATGAACAGTTATTGCATAATGAATGTCTCAAACTCGCGGTGGGGTAAAAAGGAAAGAATGCACTCTGTCGATATTACATTTACGCCCAGTCGCTTGAGACAGTGCGCGAGGCGCTTAAAGCACACATCAGCTAACTTAATCACTGACTGGTCTCCTTATGAGCATTATGAATTATATTTGTTTAGTTCTGAGGCAAAGCTCTTTTATATTCCACACACATCTGCACGGTGACCGGCTGGCTGTGATTTGCAGGCACACATCTGAAGGTCAGGTCTTAAGGGGAAAAATCCTCCTAACTGTGCAAAATCCATTAATCTAAGACTCATTGCAGGAGCAAAATGTATCTGGATAATAAATGTCCGGATTAAAGGCTATTGCAGCCTTAAAGGCATGAAATGAAATAAAAAGTAAACTCCCACATTATTATATGATTGTAATGCTTTTTTATTAAAAAGTTTGAAATATGTATTACTCCACCTTTGAAGGGACCATTTTATTTGTGTCAAGAGTAGGAGAACAAAAAATGTGCAGGCGGTGCAAGCTGCAATGTTTGGGAGGGTACGGGATATGGGAACCACACAACATTAAAGATAGAATTTTGTTGCATGGAGGAGAACCTGTAATCAGTGTCGCCAGATATACAACAATTATTCTATTTAGGGCCTATACGATACACGATAAATATAAGACATAAGAATTTCCATGCCCCCAAAAAACGTTTTGATTTAAACACCCACACATCATTGTGGAAATTAGACTATATTGGATAGTGGATTGAATCATATCTGACTTTCAAAGTATGGTTTGTGTTCAATTCTCTAGTGGTGATTCTAATATAGACTTGTCAGATTTCCATCCACTACCAGATCTATTATGCTCCTACCTGCTCACTGCTTTCCCACTCTCGCTTTGTTGGCTCAGGATTCTTTGTCAGAGTTCTCACTTAACAGAACAGGACAGAGTAACAAAAAGCTGAGCAAAGCAGGTCTTATTTTTAAAAACATGACTTCATCCTTTACCCAGGGCCAATTGAAAGTAATAACAGTTTTCAAATGTACTGATTCCGTGCTGTTTTACATAAATTACCTATGGACCTTCATATTATAGATTTCCAGTAGTTGACCTTTGTTCACGTCGGAGGCTGTAATGAAAATAGCATTTCAGTGAATGCCAGAATTATCAATGTACATTTCCATTTATACAGTAATGTTATCTTCATGAATCCAAAAAGCAAAACTTAATTAGGCTAATGCAGTCTTCATTATCACTGCCCTTTTTGCTTTAACACAAATCATTGCATAATAGAATATAGAGTTGTTCTTTGCTGGCTCCCACCACCACACACTCCACCACGTCCAGCGGAGGGGAATTGGCCTAATTCTAATTTGCAGTATAGATAAGCTTGATAAGCTCGGGTAATGATGTAATGTGGTTGTAAAATGTTTCTTTTTGTTTTTTCTTCTTTCCCCCGCACAGTGAAATGTGCATGAATCAGTAATGATGCACAACAACGCTCATGTGCTCAAACCCATTAACACAATGGCTGCCTCCCACACAAACGTGAAATTACAATTCATTATTTTAATGCATTTTCAGCCTCACTTTGATTAATATTCAACCTGGGAGGAGTCAGCTGTTGTTAACTGAGACATGTTTGAATCCATATCTCCGCAAGCAGATTAGAGATTCTCTAGCCTCCATGTATCACAACCGAGGGCCAACCTCCGGTGCAGAGGGATGAAACACAATGAAAAGGTAGTAAAAAGAACTTGCAGTTAGTAGCGTAACCACTGGGGGCTGACACCAAAAGGGAGAAAATCCCCATAGACTCCCATGTTAAAATGGTCAACTTTAGAGGTGAATGAAACATGTTTTTGTGTCTGGTACAAACTCGGGTTTTGATCTCAATCAGTCATATGTTTTCCCGTGAGGAGTTAGGATTCGGCAACATGGCGAGAAGGGACTCGCCCACAATTTGCCACAAAACCACTCCGCGGACACCAACGGGTGACGTCATGTATGCTACGTCCATCTTTATGTACAGTCTATGATCACAACCTGCACTGGGAATGAAAACAAAGAAATGCAAGCTTTATGAACTTCTCAAATTTCATACTCTATCTGGGGGTTTACGTATTCCATATAAAACACATTAGACAGCAGTGACTTTAATGACCATCTGTGCATGTGCGTTCCGCGCCCACATAGGTGGGATATTACAATTCCAATAGTGAGCCCTTAGAGTAACAGTGAACTACAGCAGTCCTGACTTTGTTGGTCAACATCCCAGTCAATTTCCGCCGCCCCAAGACAGCAATGTGCCGATATTACGCCTGACCGCACTTTGTTTTAAGATCCAAACACCCTCTGGCACTGGATGGGTGGAAGTGCATTTGCTATGTAAACAATATCGGGTGTAAAATAGTCTGGTGCAGGAAGTCTTGATTGACAAGTGTAAAAAACAAATTCCAGGAGAGGCTTCTTATCTGCATGTGAAGCTTTTAACTCACACATATGAATCTACTAGAAAACGATGTTGAAATGGTTCAAAGGTTATTATATCTCATCTCACAGGCATTAAATTGAGAGTTTATCTCGGGTTGTTGTATTGTTGCAGGAAATGTTTGTATAGGTTTGTAAATCACGTGCTGTTTATGATAACACATAAATCTATTTTTTGTGTGACATGAAAATCCTAAGCGGCCAGATACCCGGGTGCTGGGTACATGCGTAAATAATATCACACGGGTGAAGTTAAAGTGATGTGTGGTCCAAACTTTAAACTTTGTAAATACAGCCCATAGGGACAGTGCTGTATTACAATATATGTAATACACGCGCTGCTGTATTGACGGCTTATGATAAAGTCCATGGTATTATTCAAGCAAAAAATAATAATTCACTGATGCAGTCCATTTCATCAGGATCTGGGGAACCATCCATCACACTAAGGTGGGCCGCTAAAATATAGTTCCCATGTAAATTACAGCCTGTGTGTGCCTCTGGCTCAAGCTATATCATTTTCATTCTTGTAATAACTGTTCACAACTGCACAACACCTTAACTCCACAGAACCACTGCTCAGGGGAAAAGGATTGTGATTGTGACTGAAGAGGTAAAGACTAGGTTCCCCTATAGTTCTGCAAGCAATACAGACAAAGTACCATTATATCATATACACACACGCCATTGGATGCAAAGGCATCTGGTCCGAAACCCTCTTGGACCCTAGTATATTGGAATGTGTTTGCTACTACAGCAGGATCTTTGACAGCTAAGTGTCACTTCGATTCAGTTTGTTGTCGGTTATGTTTTCAGGATAGTGTTGTGACTATTATATTGACACAAGAATCTTAAAGATTAATCTTAAAACTCTCCAGGAGCCTGCTGGCATTTCTGTTGAGAAGTAAAGAAAAAAAAATGAATGATGCTTTTCCAGCCTGTTTGATTTGTAAGCTGGCGGAGGCTGCTGTTGAATTGGCATCGGAGCATTGTAAGAAGTAAGTGCAGTCAGTGTTGTTTTATTTCTGTTGTCATGTACCCTCTGAAAGTGCATTTCATGTTTACAGGATCTTCATTTTGTTTCCTCAGTCAAAAACAGGATTTGCATGTTTTAGGCAGCAGATATGACGAATCTGGATTATACCGAGTTAAGCCTATTAATAGAGAAAAGATATAGATTTGTATTTAGATGGATTGGCTTGGTTTTACCTTCAGTGTGTTCCTTTGAGATTTCTCAGGTAATCGGGACAAGATACTTCTGATGATTTGGAGCTCAAACCAACAAGTGATTCATAGTCATTGTAATGCACCCAGAGATATGTGTAGGTTTTGCAATGTACTTCATTATGGTGAGTGGGTCTATGAGGTGATTTAGATTTATGTCAAGATGTTGGGCATTTCCATAAACGCAAACGCCTTTTTTTCCAAAGTAAAATTCTTTAAAAAAACATATTTCTACACTGCATGTGATCATGTGGATAGTAAAAAAAAAAAAATTATATATATATATATATATATATATATACATATATATATATATATATATATATATATATGTCACTTCCTG
>JAFBJT010110754.1:0-25146 GCA_016785325.1 Chascanopsetta lugubris | reverse complement strand
CACGGGCTGTGTTCTCAAGAACAACGGATTCAGCCTGAGCCACACAGGCTGCGTGAGCACTGCGGAACAGCAGTGCTGTGGTTATGCAGCATGTGGATGTTTTCACACAGGTGTGCACTGCAGCAATGGAGCAGCGGTGTGACTGTAAGACTGCAAGTGATAAAATACAACCTCTAAAGTCATAGATACAAGATTTAATAGATGTCGTTTTGAGAAAAAAAGAAAGGCGCATGTATAAAAGCCATTGGTAGAGGATTTAAGCAACGAAACACAGTTGGCCAAATAAAGTTATTTTCTCAAAGTGAAATGTTCTCTTCTTCTACTCATTCAATGTGCACAACTTTGATGTGCCATGTTAAGAATGACTCGTGCTTTTCTAGGTTTAGACTGCCATTCCTCACTAAGCTACATGGTTTGTTTTGATTCAATTGGGTGGCCTGCACAAATACTATTCCAATACCATTTTACAGCAAGAGACAGAGATAAATGGAAAAGGCACGTGATACAGAGAGCAGCTCCAAAACAAAGCTGTTTTAGTGCCACGCCTCCTCCACCTTTTGCCGGTCTCTTTTGAGGGAAGTTAAGCAAAAGGACTGAAGCAAACAGGTCAGTAATCCTGCAACAGATGCCACCAAAGATGTCCAACATGTCCGGGTGGAACAGAACATCTCTTCTAAAGTCCTGCACTCCTCTTAGTGAAAATTGCAACAGATGGTATATATGAAGCTTCCAGGGGAACAGCTTGTGTATTACAGAGACAGCTGCAGCACAATCAGACTGTGCACTTGATATATATAGGAAACTCATCAGATATGCATTTTGTTCATAGGGACATTTTTCTCTAAGCAAACCCCCTTTGTGAAGTGTGGACTTTGTTATAAGGACCTTCAAACATATGGCATCTTGAATTGTTATGTCTTTCTTTTCCTTTGTCTTTTGAAATTTTAGAAAATGAGAAAACTTCAGGCCTCCATCGGTTTCCTTGAACTAAACAGAATTATCCAGGTAGAGTATCTTGGGACCATACGTAGTGTAAACTGCCATCTTGACTTGATTGAATTTGGCGGAGACGTTTCATCTCTCATCAAAGAGGCTTCGTCAGTTCCGACAAACTAAAGGGAGACACAGGTCTATGGTCCCTTGGGTGTCTGCTGGTTGCGGAGGCACCAACTGGTGGGTGCATGGGCCAAGTTCTATCTTTACCCATCAACCCAGCACATGTGGTCATGAGAACCGAACTGATGAACTGATGGAGCCTCTTTCTCTTAATGTGCTGCTGTTTTTTTACATGTTGTTTTACAACTCTTAGTATTGCGCCAACCAGAGATGTGCTCCTAATTCCATACAGGGACTATAAAGGCTTTCTATTCCATTCTATTCTATTCTAGAGAAGGGTAAACATATTATCTAAACTCAAATTAAGTCTTGTCAGTAACCTTTCGGACAGTAATCCAGCAAATGTCTACAGTTGTCTGGTTTGACTAAATATCTTTGTTGTCCCTCATGGAACATATTGCATAGTATATGCTCAAAAACCGGTCATTATCTGCACACCTTGACTATAAACTGTATACATAAGTACCGAGTACCCATATATACACTTGTCATGTTTGCACATATGTTCCCACCGCTGCTTTATCCAGTGCACATATGCTGGTAACAAGAGCCCCAGATTTTAATTGGATTCAGCGTATTGGTTCTTAACATGTGTACTAAAGAAAAAGGTAAACAAACCAGTCTTTGTATTAATTTAATCAAAATCCCAAATAGTAGCCATACCATTTCCTGTAAAAAGTGATGAACACTGAAACATGGTCATATGATGGTAGTTGTCTATCAGCTGTAAGCCTTTGTCATTACTGCGTAGATAATATCATTAATCACCCAAATTAAAAAAAGAAAAATAGTTATTGACTTATAATGTATGTTTCTATAGAATCATTGTAAAATTCTCAATATGTTCTATTTGGTCAATCATGGAACATGTACCCACTCTCACCCCTTGGGGTCTAGCATATGTACAAGCCCCTATATTTTAAGAGTTGCACACAGTATATGAATTAGGGCCCTGTTCTAAAAGCTGCCTATATTGGCACTTGGAGCACATTAACAGCTTCGTGGATTCTACCGGTGGCTCCTTGTGGTCCTCAGAACACGGATGCTAACATCTCCCTCCATGAGCATGTGGAACAATTGATGATGAGAGGGTATATGTTGCTAATCATGCGAAGTTTTGGGGACAATCATTTTTGGGACATATGGCACCATGTGACCGACACCTCTGTATCTTTTTGGTGTCAGCTCAGCGCACTTCCTAAATCCTTTTAATAATATATCAGATTATCAAATGCAAATTTTGCATAGGCATATACAGCATAATAATTATCCTAATTAAATCTACATAGGGTGCAATATCACAAAATATGTGCTGACATAAAGCTTTGCATGTTCTCATGATAGATTCAGGGCAGTGCTGTGGGATTGAATCTCACCGATGTACCAACACACTGCATATTTCATCGTTTATTTCCCTTAGTCACTGAGAAGGTGAAGTTTGCTCATTTTATCCTTCCCCTGCGCAAGTGCAAAATTTAAAATTAAATCCCCGAATGATGAGCTTGAACATGATATGTTATCAGAGTGGTTGCAGGAATGCTGTAAATGGGCTTTTCCAGGCATCATGCATGCAGGGTTTGCCTTGCACCAAGACCAGTAGCCTTTATCTCTCTACTTTTCACAGATCTATGCATTTAAAAGGATTTTGTCTAGGGCAGTTTTTACTGGTGGAGGCAAATGCTGCAGAGAGATGAAGTGGAACAGAAACTTGAGACAACATTGCCCAGAAGGGGTAAGCTGGAGGGGGAGATTTGACTGCAGAGAAAGGCGTAGAGAAGGAACGAAAGCGAGTTTTTAGCTGAGCCCAGCAGCAAGTATAAGTCACTCTGTCACCCGGTCAGGGGGTCCTGAGAATTTTGAAGCACTTTATTGAACATGGCATTATTGGACACAGCTGTAAGACTCCATAAGCCCTGGGGTTCTCTCATTTTATGTTTACCTCTGGAGCTAAAACACCACCATTCCATGCCCAGTGACCCAAGCCTTTTCATCTAAATTCAGCATTGGCCTGTGCTGAGCAGATGTATTAGAGCCATTCACGGGAGAGTACAACCAGGTCATCGCTAATCAAATAAAAACTTTATGAAATTAGTATATGATTGAAACGAAAGACAACAATCCTAGTCAGTGCATTTAAGCTGAGCTCAGCCAGAGAATGGCTTGTAATTTATTGGATAAGGTACTGAATGTTTATTATGGTCTATCTTTGTTATCCAGGCCGTGACCTGGGACCTGTGACATCTGATTTGACTCATGAATCAGATCACACAGATGCCATGTAAGGAATGCACGCAGCTATTTTTGATTACATTTGGACTTGTGCCCAATTGTTTGTGGTGCCTTGCACAGTTTATTACTTTTCATTCGCAGTGTGATTCACATTTGTGGCTATAATAAGTGTAATCTCTATCCATATGTTTCTGTTTTATTCTGGGCTATATGCAATATATAACTTCTGAGCTTTTACAGAACAAGGAAACATATATATAGGCAATTAAACTGATTCAGTGAGACTCTCCTGCAATTGCAAATAAGATCTCTGCAGGGCTTCCTTTATACAAGCGGCTTAGATATAAACTAACGCAGGTTTGATGAGTGACTTTGCAGAATGCAGTGACGTCTAGTGGTGGAATCGCCTGTTGCTGCTGAGGTACCACTTGTTTATCCTTTCCCATCCCAGCCTCTGCTGGACTTCACTTATCAATAAAACCCAAAAGCTATTTAGTTTTTTTATTCTGGGCTCTGGTGGTGCAACGAAGCAGCCTCTAAAGAGCGGACCTGCTCCCAGCATAAAATAAAAAAGGGCTAGTTTGCATATGCAGGTGATTATGCACTCATAAAAACACTGGGATTATTTTTTCGTATACTATTACTCTGAAATAAAATTTAAAAAAAAAACACTTAGCTCTTTCACACTTGAATTGTGTTGCTCTGTTACAACATTTTGTGATGTTTCAATGCTAAATGTTGTGCATGGAATTGACTAAATATATGATTATTTGTTGTTGTTATAATTGTTATTACTAGTAGTAGTAATAGTAGTTGTCTAGCTAAATATGTGATGTTGATGTAAGCTTTCTTACTGCTGATTTCTAATCAATACTATGTGGCAGTTTCGTTGAGTCAGTGAGGGTCATTGCCTCTTGCAGATGCAATGCCTTTTTTTTTTTTTACTCCAGGAGGGGTTAATAATGTCCTGTGGGCCCCCGGGAGGCCTTTAATGTCTGTTTAATGTGCTGCTGACGCACATTGTAATGTAACTCACCTGTAACATATCTTAGATTGTTTTCCTGGTGTTTACAGGCCAATTAGAGTTATACATGCAGTCATACCATGAGAACACATGCAATTATACAGGGGTGATTACTGTATTCCTCATAGAAGGGAGTTATGCTTGAATGCCCCATGCGATACACAATATAATACATTTGCCAATAATAGTCTGTTGGTTACCATGAGGAAAGTGTCAATGGAAAACATGTGATGACACATGATATGACATGTACGTAGCTGGTGGTTAGACAGCGGCAGACCAGACCCATTAATTATAATTCCTCTTCACTAACAACAGCAGTGGATAATGGGTAAACACAACGATGTTGCCTGCACAACCACAACCACATACACACACAGTTGACCTCGACTGGCTAAACATGAACACATGTTCTACATGCTTACATGTGTATGCTCCATTAATTTCCAGATTGTTAGTGTGTATATGTTCATGCACACATCTGCTCATCTGCCTTAAACCGATGCGTTGAATATGGCCAACAGAAGAGACATTTAATTAATCGCAAGCTTCCTCCTATACAATGACAATCTTATGTGTTGGATTTTCATGATTGGTGTTTGAAAGGAGATTTTGTAACGGTCATGTGAATATTGGAGAGAAATCTCAAACAACATATTGGGTGGGCTGTACACATTGATTATTTCCTTCCATATTTTTTCTTCATCTTCCTTATGTCACTTCTGCTTGCCAGTATTTGGCCATATGATTAATTACGGCGTTTTTCCTCCTCATTCTTTAAACTCATTCTTTTGGAATTTCTCACGTTTGGGATCAGCCCACCCACCCAGATATTCATTTAATTCATTCAATTCACTAAAAAAATGAAGGTTTCACCAATACATTACAACTTGAATATAACGATGTGAGCAGAAAACAAATATATTGTTGATTCAAGTATATTGTGTAAACACAGCATGGATGTATTGTGCATCCATCAGACAGAAAACCTGCATCCCAGCAGGGAAATGCCCCCTTGCCGCTCTTGTCAGATTCAGTGCAGTGGCTGTCCTTTCTCAATCCCCCACAGGTGTCCTATGATTCAATGGCCTTCTCTGAAAGCTGTGCCGCAGCATATTGGCAGCCGTGCAATACACATAGTGCACTTGCGACCACGGTGCACTACTAGCAATGACCTTAATCTGTAAGCAGTGAAGCATCCAAGTATAGTTCTTTGCAGATAAATGCCAGTTGTCTGACGGAGTGAGTACACAGCATTTGATTCTGAGAGACAGCAGTAAGAGGGACTTCTTCAAGGAAAGCTTGAAGCTTGAAGCTTTAATGTGAAGGCTGACTGGATTTCAGCCTGTATACAGTGTAAGAAAAATATTATTTTTACAGTGGACTGGCATTGTTTTACTGCTCTGCCAAAAGAAAAATAGTTCTGGATTTGCAAATGTTTGATATAAAGGTATATGTAAATATATACAATTTTAACATGCTTTTTTCAGTATTAAATTTGATACAGCAGACTTTTTTTCCATATCATTTATTCATTTTTTTAAATTTTGACTTTTCATTTACCATTACTACATAGATCTGCTGAACTAGTGTTCCATGTCTGTTATTTCCCAGAGACAGCACAGAAGTGAAAAGATAAAAATGTAAAAAAAAAAAAAAAAATGGATTGAAAGGATCAGCGGAGATAATCCACTGGATTGATGTCTTGTCCGGCAAACTCTAAGCAGTGGCATCTTACACTAAAAATAAGAGGTAAATCAAACATGTGTGTAGCCAGAGACACAGCACCTGTAATGCACTGTGGCACCCATGGCCTCATATTTCATTCAATCAGCACTCGCTGATGCTATGTCCCGATGGCCTGTTGCCACCTGCTCAATATGGCCGACCATCTGAGAGATTGACCCATTTACTCCCCCGATGCGCATCGATTTCATCCTGACATAGTGGCAAGCCCTCGTCTTGGTGCTCCACTTTAAACATATCCCGTTTACAGTGCTCTCCTGTGGCACATTTCTGAATGGATGGGATCCATAATAGCAACATCGCATCAGCACTTACCTTAACGGATGCTCTCTTTGATATGGAACCTCCCAACATTTGGAGACTGCTGTGGAGACATAAGATGAAGCAGAGTTTCAGTGAAAATTGTAATCAATTGTGGCAGCCTCTTCGAAGATTAGTTGATTGATTAGCTTCAGTCTCTGTCTCTCTCTCTTAATGCTCATTATGTGAGTGTGTGTCTGAGTGTTTGGGATATAAAACAATAAAAGAAAATGTAAAAAAAGTAATCCACAACAAACAACAATAATAACAACTGTAAAGGTCACCTTATAGCTGGCTTGAAGGTGCAGTCTGTACGATTTCTGTCGATTAAAACAATTACATACTGACATTTTCATGAATTTATAATTAGCTAAGGGCTTTATTTTTTCCCATTACCGTTAAATGAGCCCATCAATGAACATTAACATGAGGAGCGACCTTCTACGGGGGGCCGCCATGTCTTTACAGTAGCCCCTAGTGCACGTACTTAACATCTTTTGTGTTTTAATGACAAGTGAAGTCAACCATAGGTTCTCCTGCATGCTCATAAGGGTGAGGGTGAGGTGATGGATACAATGTGCAATTTAACCTTTATGTCTCCAAATCTCACACACTGCACCTTTAAAGCACATTGGAAATATTTCAAGTCAGTTAAGACTTTCCTGATCTTATGAGTCAGATGTTATTTGTAGATATATTTTTGCAATTTATGCATGATAGCGGAACTAAAGGGCGTTGTGAGAGGGGAAGCCACAGGTGAGCACAAGCCAACTTTGTTTTATCGACTTGTAATTGGTCATCAGTCCCTCCAATGCTCACGGAGTGTAAAGCTGTAATGACTCAGGCCTGACAAATTGATTTCTATGTGGAGATCTGCTCATAAAACTGAAAAGGTCAATGAAACAGAACTTTTTTCCCCAAAAAATAATATCACATACACACATTGAAATTGATGCACATCCTCTAATGACGTTCTTGGTCGTCCAAAGAGCCAATACAGTATAGTGCAATCAAATGTAGATGCAATCAGTTGGCAGTGGAGTGGTGCTGCGAAAAGGTTTGTTATGCACAAAAAAAACAATCAGAAACACACACACAACATAATTCCAAATGATCACAACGGGATCCAAAAGACTGGTGGTGGTGGTGGTAACATTTAAAAACACTATATTTACTCCTTTTCTTACACATGCTGAGATGTAATCCTTCCCACTAAACATCTCCCTTTGGCATCCCTCACTAAATACTTTGATTCAACCAATTGACTGCATGGTGGGTGGTCACAGCAAACAGTCAGTTCACTGCAGGGATCTGAGTTTCTGAGCTTAATTGATATTAACATCACACTGAAGCAGCAATTTGACTGTTGTGCATCTCAGTCGTATGACGAAAACAGGAAGATGCAAGATGGCCAGAGGGTTAACTATAACCATAATGACCCTGTTTGCCTTGTCCAGACCTGCTATTATCTGCACACAGTAGTATGCCATCATCAGAACCGTCTGCCAATTGTGAAAGCAAAAGAGAGGAGCAGAACAACACAGGACATTGCAGAGAGGAGAACTACAGTAACTGTTGTTGTTGTAATGGAAGTTGCCCACAAACCTAAGTGTAACTCAGGACCTAAGACATTTAATCCCATTCACTGAGGTTTATATTGTAAATGGAAGAAAAAAAAAGTCTCTCCAGCTGTAAAGTTCAGTGTGTATCTGAAAGTGCTTTGTTAAGCCCTTTTATTACATCTAATGGGACTTAGTCTCTAACAGAACAACATTTACTATAAGACCTTGGCTATGAAACTGTTATTATATGAAATGAATTATGTTGTTATACCACAAATGGTGCTGTTCACAACAATAAAAACTAGGGTCAAATCCCATTGCTTTAACAACATTTCTTGACAAACTAAAATGTTAGCTTCTTCAATTCAAAGGTGCAGAGTGTAATAATCCGGTCATTTTTGTCAGTTTTAAAAAATATTACAAAACTATTACAAACTGACATCTTCCTGAATTTGTAATCACCTAAATGTTATATATTTTTTCTATTCCATCCCGCAAGCTCAAAAGGGTGAGGCTGAGATGATGGATACAAATTTTCCTCTGGATGTCACCAAATCTTACAGACCACCTTTAATACAGACCTATGATTTACACTCACTCACTAACCAAGGTATTTCACTGCAAAAGGTTTAACTCTTGATTAACAGAGTCATTTCACTGTGATTGTTTCCCTTCTCTATTAACAGTTTGACAGTGAACTCCCATCAGAGCTGTTGTATTCAATAGACAGGTACCAGCTGGCTATCAAGACTGACAGAGTTAGCTCATAGGCTGCAATGTGGGTCAGTCAGATCACCGTGTGACATGAATATTTCAGTGACACATTTTTGATGAATAAGTCACTTTAGAACGTACGCTAACCCTTACATTCTCATAGTTTCATATAATAATATCATAAAATACCATAAAAGTCTTGAAAAGCGGATCTTTGAATTCACACCATCATCCCAGCACTATATTTCGTTCTGTCACTCACACTGCTCAACACTTTCATGCTACCAGCATGATGCCGATTGCCTAAGACCTTTCTTCTGACACCACCCCCTGGCCAATTATTTCATTTGCTTCACCATGGCGGCTAAAGATCAAAAAGGTAATACCGAACCTCAACTTTAATCTGAAACTTTGATTCTCTTTTTAAACTGACATTAAACCCTCAAAGAGCTGCGAGTCAGGGTGTGTGGACGTTCATCTTTATGACCCTTCCATTCATTTGTTTGCTCTGCTCTCATTTTGCTCTGGGATGTTTTTGATCAAATTGTTTATTATTCCTGCTATTTCATTAAATCCACCCCCAATATATATATATAAATATATACATATATTTTAAGCTATATAAAAACATAAAGAAGCTTCAATTAGTTTGAGCAAAATCTTATTATATAACATAACTAATTTAGTGTCCACTTACCTACAATGCCAAATGAACTGATTGACAGCAACTATAAATAATAAATTAGGTTCTATATAATGCAATTATCAATAATCCATAAGCATGACATTAGTCACGTATTGATTCATTGCATTTCTTGAATCCCAATGATATATGTAATGGGGGGTCAGAACAGAAATTCTCACTGGACTTTGCAGGTAACATGGTGAATATCACACTGTGTCTGGAATGTACCGCCGATAGAGGGAATTGGATCAGTCAGACTCATAGTTATACTTAATTTTGTTTGTTTCACACAGAGGATTGGAGTTAGATTACATTTAACAAACTAAAGGCAGCAATGTACAATTACTAGCGAGTAATATTGACTTTTACTCACGTATACATTTTGCATAAATGAAAAATAACATCCAAGGTTCGGTGATAAAGGGTTTGTAACATTAGCTTCAAATGGAAACATACCAATCATTTCATGTAACTGAAACAAAAACAGTATAGCAATACTTCATAGACCACTTCAGGGACAATATAGCTATTTTTTGAAAGGAGCTGCTGGATTCTCTTCACCAAAGACACTCGCATTTCTTTTGGGCATAGGCTTTGAGAGTAAAAGCAGCCACACTGCCATCTCACATGTCATGCAACACTTTTGGGAGCGCACTTTGGGAGCTTACCTATTATTTTTTACAGTGAACTGTAAAAAATGTGGTTTTTACACATTAGACTAGGAGAATATGACCTTTGACCTCTGTATTGATATGTCTCTACTGTGTTATTTCCCTAAATCTTTACTACATTTTTTCTGACACTTTAAATGTATTCATAACCAAGGGGTGCCTGGTGTCATACATCTGATATTCACTTGCATACAGAGGAGTGCTAACAAGTGCTGTAGCACTCAATGTGCTGTCTGCTGGGTTCCATTTATTCCCACATGCTGTAAGCGAATGTTACTGAACCATCATCAACAGCGAACATGGTGGCATGGCAACATAATGCCGTTGAATCCTCTTTGTAATTGTATCTATGATACAAGTCAAAAAGTCTGTTCAAACAATACAGAAAGCTGTTATTGGCATATCCTTGCGTCTCGGACAGAAGCTGCTGCCGCCTGCTGACTTGCTGCGTGTGGGTGGACCAAGAAAAAAACGAAACAAAAAAAACCCCAGAGAGAGGCACTATGAAGCACAGAAATGAATTCTGCTGTTTCTCCCTCCATGTCCTGAAAAGAGCAACACAGGGATTTAGTCTCAAACGCGAGGTCAGGGGAAATCTATCACTGTTGTTCTCACAGATTAATCAATTAATCAGCAGCGGAGCAGTTTGGTTCAAACGGGGCAAAGGTTGAATCAGCACCGGGTCTGTGGGAGAAGATGTGCTTTATATCCTTAGCGTGACCCTCTCCTCATCCGATCTACACCCCTCCCTCCTCCCATCCTGTTTGAACAATAAGCAGCACTGCTTTGATAATTAGCAGGAAATTAAAAAGAGTCCTCTCTTTCACTCTGATAATGTAGCTGTGGCCAGAACCTGAGTGTATTGTCTTCTTTTACACTCAACACTATGCGATATGGGTCTTCACAAGTCACTACTTCCGTGCTAACCAACACAATCTATTCAGGCTGGCCAAGGTTAACATACACCCACGGGAGAAAACATTGTTTTGCATTGTATCTGCTCTATTCTACCATTTTGGATGACACAGAGGGCTTTGAACCATAGAATGACGATCGCATCCCACTACTTCACAATCACAACCACAAACTGTATCAATCCTATGGCATTTTATTTGAGATTTCAGATTCACTGAGATGTACAATGGACAATGGAGCATCTGCAGTGGAGGTCTGTCTGTCCATGTATGACATTTTTTTTTAGTATAATCGAAACATAATGTTCCGCACAAATAGATCCATACGAGCTTCAATTTATCAATCAGTCGGATATAATTATGTCATAATGTCCTGTAATAGACACAACTGCTTACTATCTAAACAGAGTTATTATGCTCTGGCTTGTATGCCTTCCTCTAGGTCAGTTGTCTTAATCTCTATTTTAAAATTGACACACTCGTTTGGGATTAACAGCCACACTCACCGTTCATTGTTTAAGAATTGTACTGAGTTATGGCTTTAAGCTAGAAACCAGCAAGAACTTTTATTTGACAGTCTCCAGAGTTTGCGTGGGAACTTCGTGGTGACAGAAGAATCTACACGGAAAAAAGTTCCAGGGCTTGGAGTTATAGTCACATACCTTTTTTTGAGCCTGTGTGTGTGTGTGTGAGTGTGTGTGTGTGTATGTGTGTGTACGTTTGTGTAGTTCCCAGTAGTTCAGTAACTTGTTTTTGTTCTTTTGATCACAACGAGGGTTGCAGTTGGTGTTACTTATCTTTCTGTTGTACATGCATTACAATCTATGTCCCGAATGAGAAGATATACATGAGTTGGTTTCAAACTTTGTCTAAATGAGTTCCAGTTACATGGAATACTCTCAACTAGCTACTCAAATAGTTTCATGCTGGGTAAGATTGTAAGCATTGTATATAGCATATATAAAAAAAATGGTGTTTATATTAGCATATTGTAGGTTGCCATGCACAACATCCCCACTCACAACTTTGTAATTCTTGTTGGAGCAAACGGAGATTAATAATCTTTAACCTAATTAATCAAAATGTTGCCCGTTGAAATTGAAGTGCTTGTGTCTGACATCCTTTCTGGGACGTTCCTTGTGGAGACAAGTGAATTACAGCTCCATTATGCCTTTGCATCCCTTACTGTTTCAAAGTCATTATCAGTCATTATCTGCTCATGCATGATTTTGCAGTGAGACAGTGATGATCACAAATGACTTGTTTGGTATTGATCCCTGCATCCATTTTCATGTGACAGCCACTCTGGCAACCCGTCATGGATATTGCATTTGAGACACTCCTGGTAACATGCAGATCTCCATCACACATTCACCGAACAAATGTAAATATCATCACCCAGCTTTTATCACTGTTGTGTCCTTTACACCCTTTTGCAACATCTTGACAAAGGAATTCAATCAATACTTTGCTCACACTTGTGCCAAATATGCCAACAAAACTGAGATAGATATGTGCATCATTAAATCTTATGAGTCTGAAAACCAGTTGAGTAGCGTGTTATTATTTTACAGTTTTTCTGAACCCGCTATTCTTGTTAGTGATGCTGAATACGTTTCTGTTTTTCCCGGCAACATGCGCCTTTGTTTTCATTTGAGGACTCATGCGTTTTCTGTTTGTTTTGGTTTGCCATGTGCTTCTGACTCCACCCTGTCTTTTTTTTTTGGATTTCCTGCCATTTTCTGAGCACACCTGTTCTTTGTTTGTCTTGATTGGTTTGAGAGTATTTAAGCCCAGCGTGCCAACCAGTCTCAGGTTTGTTTCATGTGCTGTTCCAGCATCTTGTTAGTTAGATTTCTGCCCCGTCTTCAAGATTTTGACTCTTTGCCTGAACTTTCACTCAGAACTTTGGATTCTGTGTTTTGGATACTTCTTACTTCTGAGACCGCCTTCTGATTTTGAATTTGTTGCTTAATGTCTCCATTAAAATAAACTACTGAGTAACTGAGCTTTATTGTCTGCAAGTAAATTCTTCTCAATTCTGCTCTCTGTCTCTCTGCTCTCTAATCCCAGTGCATCTGGGAGCTACCCCCCGCCCCCCTCCCCCTTTTTCTTTCATTGAGTGATATTTCATTTCTTGCTTTTTCGTCCCTCTCACCACCCACTCAGGGGGAATTTCCTTTTGGTCAGAGCCACAAGCTTTTTTGAAAACAAAATCTGTTTTGGGGGGACCTGATTGCAAACTGGGAGCTGCCCATCTCTGTCACCAAAGTGACACCTTTGTGTGTGTGTGTGTGTGTGTGTGGAGGGGGGGGGGGGCTGTTGAGATGAAGAAGCGGGAGCAGCCCCTTGTGTCTCCCACTGACAGCACCCATGACCCATGACTGTCTGTGACATTTAGGTCTCTGGTTCCCCTAGGTAGATCATTTCCAGCGAGCCTGAGGTCAGCTTCAGGGCACATTTGTCTAGCTCCGCCGGCCACTTGCATCGACAAGGCACTTGGCTTTCAAGCAAAGCAATGAATTTGGTGTTTCAGCTCCCTTTAGAGCCGATCCATCTCTGGTGTTGTCACATTTCGCGCCCAGGGATACCAGATTGGATCGAGTTGTAAAGAGAAATCGTAGATGCTATTAAGTCGTGGAGGATTATTATACACCGTAGCCTCAGAGAAAGACCATAATTCTCATAAAGATATCAAGAATTGAGTTTTCTAGCACATTAATGTATGGAGCCCTGGATATGTTAATCCATGCACACATCAGTTAGTTGGTATTGCAAGCTTAATACCATTTGGTTTCAAATGCTTTGAAACTTTGCATTTGTCTGGTGAAGGTTGCCATTCAAATTTTCCATCTGCAGACCCATCATTGTCTTGCACATGTTTGAAAACCTGATGTGGAAGTCAGACTATATAATCAGCTGTCTTTACAATTGGCTCGTCGCCTTAGATTACAATGCAATGCCATTTATATCCTGTCAGTGTGTCTGGTAAATGGGACATTGCGGCTGCAGGGGGTCAAATCGCTTTGTCTTCACTGAGATGTGCACATGCTCAGTGGGACTGTTTGATCAGTGGACAGATGATGGAGCTCCCAGTTGTTGATCTGAGGGAAACAAACCCAGTACAAATCCATCTGACATTACATCTGCTGAGTGAAAGCAACGTTTGTATTTGTATTGACACACAGGCCCAGATAGGAACTGCAATTAACATCCATCATGTGTGATGTGATCGCATACAACATTAGATGGACCTCAACATGCATCTTGTGTGTCTCCGTGTGATTAAATCTCGTTCTTCCTGACCTGAATTCATTTAAATGTCTGTCACATCTCTTTGCCAGATCCTCTGTTTAACTCGTAAATCACATCAACAAATGGGTCCATTGTCTATTTGTTTTTGTTTAAGTCAATATGGTTGCATGTGGTGCTAAGTCAAGCTAAGTTTACAGTTTAACTTGGCGGTTCAATTGGACCACTGTCCTTGTCCCATTATACAAGCAATTAGGGGAATCAATGTATCGACCATAGTTCATGTCCGACTGGCACATACATGCCCCTTTCAGCTTGTGAGTATTGGACCTTTTCCTGGAAGACCCTCTATGTCACAGAACAAACAATTGACAAACAATTTAGCCATTATAAGTAGGTGGCAAATTGGCATCATGGGAAGTGGTGACTTGGCCAATTTAAAGGTGCAGTGTTGTACATACCAGTATGCAGGAGTACTGTGAATCTCAGTCAATCACAGCGTCTAAGTGTTTTCTAGCTTTGAGAAATCAAATGTACTATGTAATGTACTGTAAATGTAATGTCTGGACACAGTAGATTTCCTCTAGCGTCATATAGATATTCTAGATCTGTCTGAGATTGTGGGAGACAGTGGAAAAAGCTAAAATGTTAAGCAGGGAATGGAATATCGATGTGTCATTGGTCCGGTGTAAAAGCACATTGGGTCTGAGGACATCAGCTGAATAGATGATCCCTTATGTGTGGCATAGTCGGCACAGTTGGCACAGTTGGATTCAATAAGCTGAGGGAATTTGGGCATGTGCACTATGTGTTTGGATCTTCAATACAAATACAACAAACTTATTTGTTGACTCAGAAAACGATACCAGATCTCAATAGCACCTGGACAGGAAGTCACGTAAAAACAAAGAGGAAAACTGCTTTGCTGGAGTATTTTAAACCTGTTGGAGTCTGTTATCCATGTGTTGTCGCCAGTGAAGGTGCTGCATTACAATGAAAGTAGGTGACAACACAACCAGAAAGAAACAACAAACGTGATTGATCTCATAGGCTGCTTCCTCTTTTTTTTTTTTTTTGTCTTGAGGGCATGAAATATCTTGTTACATGATGATCCCAAAGCTACAGGGTCTTTATTCACCCAATAATATCTTGGGTTTGTCTGGCCTCTGCTTCAGTGCCTCCCTCCTCTGGGGAATTTCACACTGGGCTGGAGCTATGGCTGTAATGAGGTAGTAGCAGTATCTGTGGAAGAGAAATACCATGAAACTACACAGCATGGACTGATAAAATATCCTAAAAGATCTGGGCCTGTGTAAACAGCCACGGCTGCTCACCGGTTGACAGACCCCACACAATGTTCCACATTCAAAGGACGAGATCAATTGATAGGGTCTGAATGATAAAGAGAAACAGTATGTGAATAAAGAAGTTCAATTAAAATGTGTTTTCTTATTGGTGCATATTGTCCCTGTATTGAGTCTTTGCTAAAGGTGCAGTGTGTAAGATGTATGTCAGTGTTGTCACTTCTAAAAGGTATTACAAAACAATTACATACTGACACTTTCATGAATTTATAATTGCCAATATTTTTTTATTTTTTGCCCCATTAATTCTTCCCATTATTGCATATTTACATGAGAAGGGGGTCATCTCTATGCAGGCCACCATGTTTTTGAGTGGACATACTAAACATCGTTTGAAGGCTACCATAGTTTCTCCTGCATGCTTGGTGAGGTGATTGATACTACATGCATTTTCACATCTAGATGTCATATAAAATAAAATACATCCATGTGCAGAGTTGTCTCAACTTACCCTTCTTGCTCTCTCTTTAATGCCACATTGGCCTCTCAGAAAGTGTCAACTCTCTTGATGACAAAACTAATTTGCTGAATTTGCTTTTTTTTGTATTTTTTGAATTAAAGGCTCATTATTCCCCTGTCAGTGAGAAACATTGTGGAGACATGTGAGCCATAAACTAAATCCTGCTTACTTGTCTCAAAGCAACAGGAATCAATTTTGGTCGATACACAGGGATTTATGAAGTTTGGAGTCAAATTAAACTTATTACATGAAGCTAATTGTGCCCACTGCGCTGCATTCTACTTGGCTTAAGTCGTTAGAATGAGTGAACACACATTATCCTGCACTTTCTACTTTCACGCTTTTATCTGATGTGGTTCGATACCCATGCTGTCTTATTACTGTTGTTTCGTCTGTCTGCTAGCTGCGTGGATTGAGCACCAGTCAGTGCTGTCGTTGGCTCCAGTGCAGAGGAGGGTTTGTTTGTTTTTAGCTCTGTCTCGCACGAGTGGGTGGTGTGCTGATGGCAACGGTTCTTATGTGAGGACTGCATGATCCGCTGAAGCTCAGCACAAGGAACTTGCAAACTTTACAAGGGTATATAAGTGTGAGAGAGAGAATGTTAATTTCTCTTAACTACAGATTTAAACATTCCAACTGAATTGATTTAACAGTGCTTGTGCTGAGATGAACAAGGTGCATGTGTTGTCGTTCATGGTACAGTTTTTTTTTTGCACACAATTCTAAAGATTTTTCAGTAACACTTCTTTATTTAATCCTGCTCTATTCCCAGTGATTGAAACTAATATGGATTGCACAAGATAAAATGCACAAGCAGTGCATACAAATATAAATCGTTTCATCCATTTGTGGGGATAATTTCAACAATTTCTACATAACTCTAAAATTAGCTCTTTAATATACATTTGCATCAGGAGCGGGTCCACCCTATGGGGGCTGCCCGGAGTAAACATCTATCGAGTTACAATGACAACGGAGGGCTACCATAGGTTCTCCTGCATTCTCTAATGGGAAGGGTTAGGTGATGTACAATATGCAACTTCACCAGTAGATGTTACCAAATCTTACCTTTCAATTCATAACATATAAACTAAATGAATCTATTAGCAAAAAGGTTCAAACGCACTATAGTACATCTATATCAATTAAATAAAGGTCACTACAGACATTATACATGCCTCACTTACATGTACAATCATTGTCATTGTTGGACGTACCTGTGATCTGTCGGTCACAAATGAACCGGCTCTAAGAGCTGGCTCTCTGAAGTGAACAGGAGCTGGTTCCCCGTCTGGACACATTTTAATGTGTTTGATAGCACATAGGCAGAGTGTAGACTGTGCATGTTTTTTACATTAGTAATTCATTTTACACAATACACATAATATGGTAATAAGTTTGAGCAACAAAAAAATCTGAGGAGCCAATTTGGAGCCGAAAGAGCTGACTCTTTGTAAGTGAGCTGAGCCAAAAGAGTCGGTTTCCCTGAAAAGAGCCGAAATTCTCATCACTACTGCACACTAAGAGCTGCCCACATGACAGAGTTCAGTGTTCATTAGTCATTTTATGCTTCTTTGCATAATCTCCTTTTTGATGTACTCTAAAAATGCTGTTGCATGGCAACTCAAATGCAAAGCATATGAATACAAATCCAGCTTTCATGGACGATTTTTTTTTGTGATTACTTTTTTGTTTGTTTCAGAAATCCCCACAAAGCAGCGTGATATAGTGATCTATCATTCGGTATAGTGCAGAGTATAAAGATGTCCTGCGGTGTAAAGAGTCTTTAGAGGGCCTTGTGTTTTTATCAACCTGCCATCAGCCCCATGGTGTGACTTCTCAAATCACTGATAAGACTTTCCTGTTTGTACTCCATCCTCTGGAGAGAAAAAAAATCAATACTAAAAATGAAAGGAAAGGGCCTCCAGCAGGGCCACCTATTGGCATGTATTTTCATGTTGTCACATATGGTGAATCAGACAACCGATCTGTTGTCGGCAGAAAAAAAAAATGTACTTCATTGACTTATAATTGCATTCTCTCCCCTCTCTCGGGAGGACATACCCTGGGTGCGTGGTAAAGTTGCTTGCCCGTGTTGTGTGTGCATCCCCCGGGGGGAGCCTGTGTCTTTGTAATAGACCATCAGCCACAGCTTTAGGGCACATGCTATCAGCAATCAGTCCGGCTGAATCACATTTTAGCGTAAGAAAATGGAACGTATTGACAGACTGTATGCTGCTGAGAAAGCAAATGTACTTAAACTGTCAATGGCGAGTAGAAGTCTAGATTAGGGGAGTGTGCTGCTTCCAACAAAGGCTGCAACATGGAGATTGTAATGAAAGCGGCAGATGCTGAATGGATATTTTTGCTAACCCAAGGGGTCAAGATTTAGATATTCTACTAACATCCATCAGTTGGACGACGTAAATCTGCTGCATGACTGCAACTTTGAAATAATGCACAAAAAAGACTTTCACTTTTTAGTACATTTTTCATACTGCCTTTATTGATGCTTAGGTAATAAACGGACACTTCAGCTTTGGCTAAAACGCTGAACACTGACATTGAAATGAAACGATAATATCTCTCCTCCGCTGAGCTACAATAAGCTCATCTCAATCAATATGTTATAGCGTCACTACCGCCGCAGAGAGATTGTTTTGTTTGATTCACACAACAGGGGCCACATACAGCCCCATTTGATCTCAAGTGGGCGGGGCCAGTTCAATCACAGCATGATCACCTAAAAACACAGACAAAACAGTACTCGTTGAGAATTTACATTGTGAACGACCTGAAATGTCTTTTCAAAAAATTGTGCAGTTTAATCAATATTATGCCTCAGTACATCGGACATTTTTAGCTGCAACTCAATCTTGAGCGGTTTGATGGTGCTGTATACAACCCAAAGTGGACAAATTTCAAATAGCAATTGGTGTTAATGTCTTTCTCTGTAATTTCTACACTTGGCAAAGTCATCTCACTGAGCAAGATTGAAGCCTACTGTGTGTCGGTCTGGATTTGGCCCGCGAGCCTTATGTTTGACACCCCTGCTCTAAATTCTGGCTTTATATAATTTAGGCCTACAACAGGACGACCTGAAAGAGGATGAGAATGGAGTAAAAGGGGGAAAAAAAATGCTCACATGAAAGCAATAAATGCATCAGTGAATGACTCTGGTCCACATTCATTCGACTCCTTGCAATAAAAACCCCTCTCAGAGATACACAATACAGGTTTCCTCAGACTTACTCTGCTCACAACAATTCCTTGTATCTAAAGGCAGCCTATAAGTGCCTGCTCAGCCTTCCCCTCTCCCTGTGTTCACAAGTGATTTATATAGAGGGTGAAAAGCCCAGCGGAGTGACTTATTGAAAGATGGGACTTTGAATCCAATTTGTCTCCCATGTGCTTAGAGTGCACCCTTGAAATGTGTGCTGTCTTCAGGCTGGCCTGAACAGGAATTAACCTTCCCTCTCTTCCCTGTGTCTCAGTACTTAATAATAATGTTGTACTCCTGCTTACATTCTTTTCCCGCACTGATGTGCAGGACATTTCATTCAGTAAAAGGGTCCAATGTCATTTACTTTATATCGCTTTGGCCAAGGTCTAATGTCCCATTTGCCGTGTTGGTTGTCTATTGTCAGGAGCATTAATTTCTTTACAGAACACACACACTCACTCACACACACAAACTTCCAAGAGATGGATGTGACATTGGTGAGCTCAGACTACGTATAAATGTCTATAAAATAACTAGCTACCTCTCCCTGACACGCAACTTTAAATTCACCTGTGTTCCTTTATTTATAATGAAACCGAATATTATTACCATCTCTGGATCTACCTGGATGCTAAACAGTGACCGTAATTAGGACATTTTATTTTTGTTTTATCACCAAAACAGATGTTCTGAGACCAAAACCCTCAAAGCAAAAGCAGGATGTACGTCTTTCACGATTCTGAAGCAAATCGGAGAGGACGGAGCAAGTGGTTTTGCACTCTCGGTGACAGTAATAGCATCTGATGTGCCCGGCTGTACTGAGGAGACTGAATGCCCGTGCTCCAAAGCCGACTTTCGTCTGAAAACTAATTTTAGTTGAAAGGGGGAGGATGTTTTCCATATCATATCTAAAGTCTCGATGTCATGCTGTCACAACGGAGGCTATTCGAGGCTCTGCTATACCTCATATACTCATACCGCTATTAAGAAATACAACATCCGGGGCTGAAGTGACTTTCTCACTTTGAGTTTGAGTGGAGCTGAAAACCTTTCAGTGGAAATGATGCTGGGCGATTTGGTGGAGGGCAGAGCAGCAAGGGGAGCCTTGAATTGTTTTCCGTCTATGACATGTATTTTCCAGGTGGTCTTGAACCGGGTGATTACAGAGTAAATTGCAGCAAAATGTCATGTCTTAATCTCACAGTGCAGCATTTCAAAATTGATGGTGCTACGCGTGGAAAAGCGTGTTCTTCCTGCAACCTGTTCTCTTGCCCTGAGTGGAGCAGGTACGACGCACCAGTAGCTGCAGGACTTATCAGTATGACACAGGCTGGTTGGGGGGGGGACCCCTTTTTTTCTCTCCCCTCCATGTTCTATGACAGAGACAGCTCCCTCTCCTCGTGATGCCAGGCTTTGTTTCACGGGTTAAACAGCAAATGGAGAATTTCTACCTAATTCAAAACAACATGTCAAACAGTTCGCATTTGAATGTGAGAGTTGACTCACATTAACGCTCATACCGTGATCACGGTGACAGGTAGTCAGTCACCTGACAACAGACTGAAAGCAGTGAAAGCAGAGCTGTCCTACACTTGGTTGAATGGTAACATATTTTGACACACATTTGACTTTGCTATAGCTCTATGAATGAGTAATTCTCTTAATTTTCCTTATTCTTCGGATTTTTGGATAAATGGGTGCAGGCGCTCTCCATATTTTCAGTTCACAAATACACAAGTGGAATATTCTCTGCTACGTTCTTGGTCACAGCGGTAGGAGACCCTGCTGTGATTTCGCTATTCAAACAGTAGGTGGCTCTGGCGTGAGAGAGGACATGATGAATCAATTACAGAACCGAAACAGGAAATACAGTGTCCCATTAACAATTATCATCCTGGCAACTGTGCAGCCTTCGGTATTTTGGCACCAGCCGTTAACACTGACCACACCCACTCATTCCAGTCCCGCAAAGGACGTCTGGCTGCTGTCACACACACTGCAGGCCACTTCGGAGTTTCTGTGGGAATTATACTCGGAAGGGAAACTGAAGACACAGTGCATGGAAACTGTGGTGGTTCTGATTGGTACATTAGTGTTTGCACTTGCACTGAAGATTCTGAAATTCAGTCAACTGCGCAAATGCCTTGGCATGACCTGTTCCATATCCCTCAGAACAAAGACACGCTAACCAAGGTTTGTCAATAATTCATGTCAACCTCCCTAGGGGGGTTGGTAATTGTTGCTTGGCACAAGGCTATTTATTATGTATTTGTAATTGTTTGTTTCTCATGCATATCTTCCGTTGTTTCTTCCTGTTGTCTCTGTGTGTGTGTGTGTGTGTGTGTGTGTGTGTGTGTGTGTGTGTGTGTGTGTGTGTGTTTGGAAAACAGCCCTCTGATTACTACAGCCACTGCTACTCTGCCGAGCGGATGTGTAAAGCTGCGCGTCACAGACACTAGCCAGATGTCACCGATCAATGCAACCCAAACAAAATATGATTCTTGTTATAGCACCTTCATTCAGATAAAAAATGGGCCATTGTACCTTTCTGCCACACCTTGCAAGTTTCTGTAAGCTGTGTAACACGTCCCTGCAGAATGAAGCTTTACTTCAAATCCTTTGGTTTCATCTGTGCTCTCTCTCCTTCACTATTATGCTCCCCAAGTTTTTGGTTAACTGTGTTCTGTCTCCTCTTTCTTCTCTCCATTGGTCAAGACATCTTCCTCATTTTTTGATATGAGAGTCGGTATTGAGACCCACTAGTGGTGATTTTACATTATACTTTTTCCCTCTCATTTATAGTGGATTAAAATTGGAAATCCTGTCTTCTAAAGTATATAAGCTGCTGCCTATTGTCGGTTTCCTGCTCATTCTCCTAATCCCTGTTTGACAGATCCTGCTTTGCAAAAACCTAGTGCGTGGGTCTCTCTCTCTCTCTCTCTCTCTCTCTCTCTCTCTCTCTCTCTCGCTCACACAGAAGCATCCCACTCTATGTATTTTTTCCCCACAAAGTGTTGCTAATTTTCATAAGGAACACTCCATAAAAAATATAACCTGGAATGTTCAAAACGAAATAAAAAAAGTCTCAAGTGTATCAAGTCATTGAAATTCATGTCTGCAAATGTTATCTTATTTTCTATTTTGTACCAGAAATCATTCTTTTGATATTTTGAATTTGCCATTCTCCAAAAATCCCCGAAGAATCAGATACATGAAAACCACATAAAAAATAGAAGCAATATTTGTCGTAATTTTGCTGATATTGCAGAAATGACTTGTCGACCTTCCTCTGCAATTCCGTCTCGTGACACATGGATGAAATCAAGGTCATGTCAGAGGAGGGTGGAGACTGTCCACTTCACGCAGGCAAAGACCGGCGGAGTATTTCACTCCAATTCAAGTCACTCCTCTTAGAAGACACTGACCTTCACCCGGTCGATGCATCTCCTAATCACGCCTGACTGACTGACTGATACACTCACACACACACACACACACACACACACACACACACACACACACGCACACACACGCACACACACACCACTAATATAGTAAATCTGAGACACATAGACAAATGCAGTCACACACCATTTAAGCAAAGTTTGACACATAGACCTGTGCTGTATGAATTTTGATTTCAGTTCTGGCTGATGGATATGAGTGCATGTTTGGGTATGTACTAATCAAAGACAGCCTAAACAGACACATCGTTTTAAAGGTGCAGTGTGTAAGGTTTTTGTCATTTTTGTCACTCATAAAAATATTACAAAACAATTACATACTGACATTTTCATGGATTTAAAATCACCTCAATGTATAAATATTATTTTTATATGAGTCCAATAATGTACATTTGCATGAGGAGCGAGTCCTCTCTACAGTGGCCGCCATGTTTTTACAGTAGCCTAGAGTGGGCCTCCTTTGCAGTCTCTTGCTTGGTATATTTGCATATAGGGCGCTTTCAGAATAAGGTTCCAAATACCCTCCCATTTCTCCCACTTTTACAATTCCTGGCTTCTTTGCACTCTGCTGTGTGAGCCTCTGCCAAGCGGCAATATAAAAAGAAAATATCCCCTCGCCTTTGTGACTGGCTTTGCTGCGTCTCAAAAGACGACGCTGGCTCAAAGTGGTGCCTAGAATTGGATTATCTTAAATACTTAGTTGCATTATTGATTTAGTCATCCATTCCATTAGCACTTAAGTGAAAGAGAAGGATTCATACAGTTTGCCAAGTTTATTTTTATTTTTTTTTTGGGGGGGGGGGGTGTTATCTTCGGAGTGAGGCTATAGTTCATCACACAAAATTAAGTTTTATTATCTGGCAGACAGCGCTGCCTTAAATCAAAACATGACCTACCGTGTGTAACGTTAGAGCATAAGCAGATGATTTATGCAGTACACAAATTAAAGTATCAGTTATGGAATATCTCAACAGTCAGCTCCTATAAACCTGTCTGGCAATAACACTAATGCAGAGCACAGGGAGTCCTGTATTGTACATGCTTCCCCTTTGGTATACACATAATCAAACGCATTTTCCCCTGTCATTGTTCTTTTAATTGTACTTTGTAGATGTAGATGCTATGTAGTGTTGTAGAAAACAAAGTATCAGTAAAGACAACCTTCCCCTTGGCAGGTGTTGTTAGACTATGAGTCCACGGTAGAGATGTGTAACAGCGTGAAATGCGCAGTACATCTTCTTTTAGCAGTTTCTTTTAATTTTTGCAGGTACATCAAATATTCTATTTTCAGCTCTGACTGAAGGTCAGGGTTTGTCAATATCCAGTAGTCGGAGATATCTGTTACTTTAGCTGGTATTCGGTTCTGACTCTTAGAAGAGCAAACCAGTTATTTTTGCTCTTTATGGTTCGGAGGTACGCCAAAGCCTTTGATTCGGTTGCGCTCGAGCAACCACTGTAGTCACAACTTTTTCCCTTCGGATATATGCTGATCCATTTTCCGACAGATTTTTCACATTCAAACAAAAATGGATCAATCTGAGCGGAGCAGAGGGAGAGGCAGGAACATCACAGCCCCATCAAAACAGCATAAAGGACGACAAAAATGAACAGCTCAGTGCTTGGCAAGTGGAATAAAACTGTATGGCTGCATGAGTGAGAACACAAGGTAATGATTAACACTCTGGATGAGGCATATGTGCCGTCGTCACCTGCCAACCAGGAGGCAGAGGTGTCGAAAACACACCACTGCGCACTTCCCCCTCTACCACCAGCCAGTATAGTCATTGTCAGTCACATCTGCCATGACACATTTCAAAGCAGCAATTCATTAGAATAAATCAACTCATAATAAACTTAAACAACCAACACCAATTTATAGAGCAATTAAATCGAGTAATTTGGCAGCAACAGATCCCACAGTTTTACCAGACAAAGTCGGCCGGGTGCGATCAGTCAGTCACATTTTCACCTTTTAATGTTGTCCACTGTTGGCTGCATTGGTTCTTTATGGTGCACCACATGTTTGCCATGGTTTATTGGGATGTATTAGATAAAGTTTGGTGTCACATGGTTTATTTATTCCATTATTCGTTGACTGAGTTATGGTTAGCCATGTGTTAATTTCATGTGCAGTATTTAGCACAATTCTAAAACAGTCACACTTAAATTCCAATTACAACAATTTTCACTCTTCGATACCAACCATGCACAACAATAGCAGTTCAGCGTCTTTCCAGTCTGTAATTATTGCTTTTTCACTTTCCCCCACACCCTGGTAAGTCAAACCACAACAGTTACTTTCCAAGAAACATTGCACACACGTAATACAGTGTTGCTGTTTTTAATTTTAAACCACAGACATCAGGTTGTCTGTTCACTGCGCTCTCTCGCTCTCGCTCTCGCTCTCTCTCTCTCTCTCTCT
>JAFBJT010110753.1:3904-37101 GCA_016785325.1 Chascanopsetta lugubris | reverse complement strand
TAGAGTGGACCGTGAGTAAAAATAGTTGGCGGTTTGGTTGGAAGTCACTTCTGAGCCCGTCTGCTCCGTGCCGACAAATATGAAGCAGATGTTGACATGGGGAAAACGTGCAGAGGAAAGCTCGCAGGAAGACCACCGCTTCTAATCCACTGACAAACAGATAGCAGGGACACGCAGCCCACAGCTCTGACCTACTTCTCAACTTTTGGAGGATGCGTGGAGTCTATGTTTGTCTGTTTTTCTTTTTAACGTTCCCCTGGGGGCCGAGCGGAGTCCACGTGCTGCGACCAAAACTAAAGCAGACACGTCCATGACGGGAGGCAGAGATCATGAGTTGGGAAGGTGAAAGTGTTTTTAAACAGTAAATGGCCGAGGGCATCAGCACAGGGTGAACTGTAGCAGTATAGTTTGATGGGTTGTAATCGATGAAGCAATACTAAAAATGATCTCATTGCCGTAACTGATGCAAAGGACTAAAGTAATATTTAATGGAATAACTAACCAGCTGAGCGGCCTGTATAGTTTATGTCACAAACTCCATGAAGAGGAGAATCGATATTCAATGAATGCTTCTTTAACAGGTTATTTCCTCTTCTGTTTCCATATAACATCAAAGCATAAAAGCCTTTTTCAGAATGAAAGTAGTTATTATCTTTCATAGATGCATTGGAGGAGTCTTGTAAATAAACAAAACAATAAACAAAGCACTAAAACAAAGTCCAATGTAAGGGACAGAAAAAAATACATGTCAATTAAATTAGCACCCTGAGATCTTTTTTTTTTTTAACTAATTCTGAATTAGATGACAAGAGAAATCCAAAGTAGAACCCTATCAGGTGAATTGACTTTAATCAGTATAATGATACATATTGGCTCCTCTGATCATAAAGGCCTGTCAATGTTAGGCTCCTCATGCGCAGTTCATCTGAGTCATTGAGCAGGAGCGGGTCCCTTCTATGGGGGCCGCCATTTTTTTTGTTTTTTTTACAGTAGAAACAATAGTCCATGCACCCTGATGAGATCAGTCTATGAACTCCATGGCAATTCAACTGGCTGAATTATTTCCATCTCGTTTTATGGATTGAATTTGAGCTAATTAACAACATGAACCACCACCATCATCTTCATTATCATAATCATCATCATCATCATCACACAGACACAAACTCCTACAGGTGCAGGCATGATGGCAGAAGCAGAGCCAGCTGTAATTGAAGCTCATTAGAACATCACACACAGCACAGGTGAGCTGGAACCAGCAGCAACACACACAGGTTGTGTTTTGCTGTGGAGGCAGAGGAAGAAGAGCTCCTGCGTGGAGTTTAATTAAAACATCAGACAAGTGTGTGAAGGACTGAGCCGCGGCTGTAAACAGTGTGTGTGTGTGTGTGTGTGTGTGTGTGTTACCTGTGATGTGTCCAGGAAAACGCTCTTTCTGAACCTCCCTCTCCGTATCTCCATTTCAAGCGCGGAGCCGCGGGCCACGGTGGCTCTCGCCGTTTGATTTCGGCAAAACATCTTCGTGTGCGCCTTCACACAACTTCACTCACACTCACACACACACACACACGGTGTGAGAGAGAGAGAGTTAGTCCCTGTCTGGACACTATCAACTGAAGTTGCCGTCGGGAATCGCCAGGAAAACGCCAGCAAACAAACAAACAAACAAACACCGAGCCCACCGGTGCAAAGTCAGGTTTAAGTCCGGCTTCGAAGACACGAAGGTTCCTTTGATAGAGAGAGAGAGAGAGAGAGAGAGAGAGAGAGAGGGAGAGAGAGAGTTCACCAGCAGCAGCTGACAGAGGAAACACACACACACACACTGGTGGAGTGTTCACCCACAGCTGACTTTTCACTTTTCCACACTGACTGAGCCCACTGCTGCTGTGACACTCTTCATGTGGAGGAGTTCACCGCTCACTTTAACTGCCCTGCGCACTACTGCCCTCTGCTGCCCTGTGTGTGTATGTGTCTGTGTGTGTGTGTGTGTGGGGGGGGGGGGGGGGGGGGGGGGGGGGGGGGGGGGGGGGGGGGGGCAGGATTAGGTTTAGAATAGGCTGAAGTTAGGTCAAGGCAGGGTTTGGTTAAAGTATGCAAAGATCGGTTAGGTGGATTTTTGGCAAGATTTGGTTGGTATAGATAAGGTCAAAATTAGGATTGGTCAGGATTAAATGAGTTCAAATTGGGTTAGGTTTCGGTGAGGCCAGGCCACATTATGTTAAAGTAGTGTAAAGTAGGTTAAGATTAACTTGGTTGTACTGAGTTCTAATATAGGTTTGGGTAATGTTAGGTTTAGATTATTTTAGGTAAGGTTAAACTAGGCAGGGTTACAATAGGTGAGGGTTTAAATTGGATTGAGTCAGGATAGATTAGGCTTGGTTAAGTAAATTAGGTTTAGGTTTAAAAAATCTAAGAAGTAAACCTAAGTCAATATAATGTCATCAGTTGTGGAGAGTGTGTGTGAGTGTGTGTGTGTGTGTGTGTGTTTTCCCATATGCTCCTATTGTATATTGAATGTTATTCCCTTTCTATCGATCATTTTAAATGATCATATTATCACAGCATGATTCACTGTACTTATTTTAGTTGCATAAGGTCACAGTGAATTCTGCCCGTACTTTTAATAAATAGTCATTTCAAAATCAAACCCAACAGAGTGGAACGCAACACGCTATCGTGAAATCACAGTCAAGCTTGGGGTTTTCACGAGTTCACTTTGAATTGAAGGATGTTTGGCATCATGAATTCACCCGAGGCTCCGGGTGATGAGCCTAACAGCTCCTGGTCATTTCAGCCACCGAGAAGAAAACTACACTTTGCCCAAAAAGGAGCAGAGTCTGTTTACGGCACACGTTTCAGATCACACCACCCTCCGTAATCTCCATTCCTTTAGTACCAGTAATGCAGCCAGCATATGTGAAATGGACTGTAAAGTGGAAGTGCTGGCTTGGCCTTTGTGGTGTAACATTTTATTTATGAGCGTCTGCAGCGGGGCATGAAGTCCCACCGGGAATGTGAATCACATTTTGTGGCGGCACCGGGGACTTCAATTCACCTGCTGTGAGCGGAATTCTTAAAGGTCAAGAGGTCGTCAGGGCCGTGGCAAAGGTCGTGTCCTCGCCGGCCGTGACAAATGTCTGCGGGGAAGTCACAGCATCGCAAGCGATTATTTCATCCAGACAGGCTCTCACATCTAACGGCTTGTATTAATAACCGATGGCAATGATGTGCTCTCCAACATGCGTGGAAGCAGAGGGTGTGTTACGCCTTGTTCTTCTTCTTCAGTCAGCAAAAAGGTTAGTATCAGTTGAAACGGAGCAGAATGGAACCCAGGAAGAGTTTGAAAGATATATTGAAAAGAGGAGCAGAAAAACTCTCAGGAGAATTATAAATAATTCACATGTATATGATACATTGATGGTGAATGATATACAATCATACAAAGGAAGTAGGTAAAGATATAGAAGCTTTCTCTCTCTCACTCTCTCACACACACACACCCTTGGTCTAAGGGAAAGTGGCGCATTCTATTAAACGATTCCAATTATTGATGCATTATATCATTAGGATGTGTCCTCATAGGGAAACTGTGAATCCCCACATCACCAAAGCTTCCGCTGTGTGTTTTCCACACAGTGTGACTCCCACCCTGAGCCACTCCCTCATCTCCTGAGATGATCTCAAAAATGATACAAGGGATTAAAGAGAAGCAAAATCACAGGAAGCTGACAGCCTTGCATCAGGACATTAACATAAAGTGTCTCGCGAGTCATTGTGAGTTGTTATTCACAGTTTTTCCCATTGAGAACTCAACATAAGATCTGCAATTAGCGGTGAAAATCCTCACCGAATCCTTTTGGAATGACGAGGGTGTCCCAGTCATTCCTCCTCTGAATGGTAAACAGCCTTGATAAAGCAATCTGTCATCTATCAGCATCTTACTCCGTTACAGTCTGCCGACATAAACTGTTGTTGTTCCCACGTCAGATAACTCCGCAGACTGTTAAACTGCTGTCAAACACTCCCACGCACTTTATCCCAGTGATTACACTCAGACGAAACGTGGCATTAATGCTCATGTTTTCATCTCTCACACAGAATAACTCGGAATAACGTGGCTCTGAGGTAATTTGCAGTCTGTTTGGCTCCAAGGGAGAAGCGCGCTGGTGCACGTGCACCTATCCCCCCCCCACCCCCACTTTCAATCTCCCGCATTTGAGAAGCAGGATGTTTGTGGACGTAGGGAGCTCGCGTAAATAACCGAGGGCGCTGTCGCTGTCACTTGGACGTCGGCCCGTTTCCTAGAAGGGACTATGTGAAATGCAGATCATGTTTACATGCCTCATACCACTCGGGTCAGTGGGGGGTAGACAGCCACAGCGAGAGGCAGCGCTTTCCCACGTGAGGCCTGACTCCCCCCCCCCCCTTTTTAAACTCCTCGCCGGGGCCCAGTGGAGCCCCTGGGGCAGCTCATAGGGGTTGGTGGAGAGGAACGGGCTTATGAGCAGGCTTTACCGCGGTAGATTTTCAACCCATCTGTTGGGAACAGATAGGTCTGGTTTCTCACCACTCATTTAAAAAAAATAAAATACATTTTTTATTGCATATTCTATTCATGGACGACACCACACAGCCACTGTTGCCGCTGCCCTCCTCTAAGCCGTGTGCTCCCTTTGAGCGCACGGAACCAAAAAGTGAGCGCCACCAGCACACATCAGATACAGAGGCAGCAGCAGTCGAAGTGGCACAAAGGAGTCGCTCTTCACTCGGGGAGCAACGGCCGCGGAGCAGCCGGAGGAGGATCAGAGGGTGGAAAGAACGGGACACGATCGCGCCGCTCCCTCCCTCCCTCCCGACACAATAAACGACTCTGTTTTCTTTCACGCGAATACAAGATAGTGTGAGACCCACTGGAGTGGGTGCAAGCGGGCGGAACGCAGAGGAAATGTGCAAGCGAACGCGCCACGAGCCGCGGCAGAATGGCTGCGGCTGCTCCCACTGTAATTACACGTCGACGGTCTAAATATGAACCTGCGCCCTGTGTTTGTAACCGTTGCCCCACTCTTCTTATATCACTCCGCCTCAAAACATTCCGGGGGTCTGATCGAGAGGCCAACATCAGGAACAAACGGCGTGAGCCAACAAACGCTCTCTTTGCACGCTCGCGATAGGTCGGGTATGTCAGAGGGAGGAAATGAATGGAAATCAGGATCGTGACATGTGCAAGTCGCACAATGTAAACAACCTGCCATTTCTCCCGCGGAGGTTTCTCATTCGCACTCGAAGCTCAAGGTTCGACGTTACCAGGTGTGAAAAGGTAATCGGACAAAATGTCTCCCGATGATCTTGTCGTCGGGGGCGATTTGGTTCGGGGATCAATCTTTATCTGCACGTACCCAGCTCAATGTGTCACACTGTCTGTGGGCGAGAACCCCCCCCTATTCGCTATCACCCCGGAAATATGCATCAATCTGATTTAAGCGGAGGAATATCATGACGGATGTAATCCCACATTGGGTGAAGGATGAGGGAACAGCTCTGGGGAAATGCAGAGCCGGGATGGATGTCAGCGGCGCACAGTGGAATGATGCTCTGTATCTGTGACTGCGAGCAAATCACCTGAGGGACTGAAGCCCGACTCAAAACACTTCAGGGTGTCAGGTGCAAAGCAGACTAACCGCGTGTGGCAGTACTGCACAGTAGGCTGAGATGTAGTACTGCCACTTCCCCTTAGAACATGAATGCATTATACTAGTCTGACTTCTACTGGACAATGAATGCCATTACAACGACACGCAAACACCGATTTGCATACATCAAACTCCCGCCCTCCTCTGCTCAATGGGAAAATGCATTTACAAGTGCATAAAACCCAGTTACAGTCCAATAAGTTGTCATTTGACCACATCAAGCGTCAGCGGGGAGATGGAGTCCGAGGTGACACAAAAACAAAACACCAAAGCCGTTAGCAATGCTGCTTTAGCTTTTTATTTCATCTATTTACAAAGAATACAAAACTCTGGTCCATGAACTGGGACGAACACTCTGTTCCATTTGGCAGGTACACTTAATTCAGACCATTTCCTCTTCAAACAAAAGTAACATCATTATTTCATTTGTGGTGGAGTTTTGTCCAGTTGGCAGCTTCTTTACGTCCCTGTTTCAAACCCTGTGAATAAAAGCACAGGAACGTGAGCCGTACAAAAACAGGAACGAGGACTCAAACCTACTATTGTAACTTTAACTATTGGAATAGCTGCCTATCTAACCCTCACCCTATCTGCAAAACTTTCAGCGAGCCAGTCACGTTGAGTTGTCTCAACCAATAAACTTTGGGACTTTGGAATTTCGTAAAAAAGAGTGTAACATGTACTTTGTATCAGGTGTTTGATTTCTTGAGTTAGAGCTGAAAGTGTGGGTCACAGTGACATTGATCTGTCAGCACTAAATTCAAATCAGCTCCTCCTTCGGTCATGTGACATTGGAGGAAAATTCCCTCACGCCATTCCTGAGATATGTCACATTCACAAGAGTGGAACATATTAACGCACAGACTGACGACCTGAAATCATAAATCCACCAGCTTCAGCTGTCGTCAGCGCAGAGGCATAAAAAGCCCCGTCGTGCCAAGAGCTCCTTTACTGAAGCTGAATGTCCAAATGACCACCACTGCCTCCTAATGCTCACAACATAGCCCTTTTATGAACGATCACAAAAAAAAAGTCGGCCTCGCGTGCACGTACCATGTAGTATCCCGTGTGATATCCACTCATGTACCAGGAGATGAGCACACTGCCCAAGGCCTCATCATCCACCATGTCAGGGCTCATGGGCGGAGGTGGGGGGATCATCTGAGGCAGAAACATCAGAAGCAGAGGGAGTGTGATCGGAATGCAAATACTGAGGGCCGTGGGCATATGAGGCCCATTACCGGCATCTAATGGTTTGATTCTCGTTAAAACAACTGAACGAAATAACATGATCACAGAACCTTTCATTCATTACAAATGATCAAATGTATGTAAAAATACATTTCCAACTCACTGGTGGACCGAAGGGCATCATAGGAGGCCAGGGAGGAGGCACGGGTCCATGACCACCGTGTCTTCTGTTTCCTTTCTGCAGGAACCAAAAGACGGGGATTGGAACAAATGCCCGGTTCTATCTAGACTGTTTTAATTTAAAGTGAGGTCTAAATCTACCAATAAGATTAAGTCACAAGTCAGTGATTCTTTCTGTTCGTAAAAACGTTCATACGGCCCATGAGCAACCTGCAACTAGGTTGGAGACTTCGCAAGACATCGTTCTGCTTTTCACGACCCCACATATAGTGAGTTATATCAACACAAAAGAAAAATAAATGGCAACATAAATCAAATCAACTTTATTACAATCCAATACAACGCGCTTATGATAAATGCCAGCTCTGAGCGGACACTGCTTATAGTCCGCTTTTACTGTTCACACTGTAAACGTTTTATTGTTCACATTTAATTTGACCATGACATTAGAGCCGAGCGTCTGAATTTAAAGTTGAATTTCAAGCGGCGCTGAATCAGCGACTGTCTATTATCTTTTCACTCGCAGATAAGAGAAGAAAAAGAGGCAAAGATGTCTGGTCTCACCTGTTTGAATGTGTGCATTGGAGGGGGACCAGGTGGAAATCCAGGGAAACCAGGTGCCCACATGGGAGGAGGTTCTTTGGGGGCCTTGGACTTCTGGCCTTTACCATGTTGATGTTGCTTCTGTCGGTGTTGTGTTGAAGACTCACTCTCCTCTGTTGATGATTCTACCTCATTCTCCTGAATTGCAAAGACACAGGTCATTTCTTCTTTCTTACTGGAAGATATAAAATCACAAATGATTGAAGTCAGAAGTCGTCTTACTTTGCCATGGGTCTCCTCATCACACTCAGAAATCTCTGCCAGTAGATCTTTCAGGCTCTGCTCCTCCTCATTGCCATAGTCTTTGTAAACAACCGTGCAGGTTCCCCTCTCTTCGTCTATGGAGGCGATGGTTGCTGCGTAAAGTTGACCATCCTCTGACCAGTAAGCGCAGCAGGACTCCCCAACCTGCCACTGTGACACAACATAAACAGACATTAGGGTAAAACATAACCAGTGACACCAGGCGGTAACCGTTCTCACCCCTCCACGGTTCTCTGCATCTAAAAAGGTGAAGAACTCGCCTTACTCTTCAATAACAAAATATCATCAATTAGAACCACTATTGCTGCTGTTTCAGGTACCAACATGGAAATGTTTAGCAAATCTGTAACCATGATGCAACCACTCACCAGCGTGACTTTACCTGATCTTTGTAAGACCGTCACTGAATGTAACCCTTCCACCTCATGTATTGACCCTGTGCCCACACCATTCTTTAATCCGGTGTGCGACAGTGTATCAAGTCATGTCCCAACAATTATGAACACATCACTTCAAACTGGCATTTTTCCACACGCGTTCAAAACTGTTGTTGTAAAACCCATACTGAAGAAACCCAACGTAGGTAGTAATGCACTAAGCAACTACAGACCAATAGCAAGCCTCCCATTCATTAGTAAGGTACTTGAGAGAATTGTATTGGTGCAAATAAAACACCTTCCTTAAAGAAAATTATATTCTGGAGGGATTTCAATCTGGTTTCAGAAAACACCACAGCAGTGAAACAACTCTAACTAAAATCATCAGTGACCTCAGACTTAATGCTGATGAAAATAAGGTCTCAATTCTTATCCTCCCAGACCTTAGTGCATCATTTGAGACTACTGACCATGATATATCAATCAATCGACAAGAAAAATTGGTTGTCTAAGTGACTGTGTACAACACTGGTCTACGTCATATATTAAAGGGAGATGGTTCTCTGTTAGTCTAGGAGATCATGCATCTATGGAGCATGACAACTGTTATGGAGTTCCACAGGGGAGTTGTCTTGTTCCTTTATCATTCTCATTACACATGTTGCCGCTTGGTGACATCAGAGAGCATAACGTGAACTTCCATAGCTATGCGGATGACACACAGCTATACATATCTGCTGAACCATACGATGCTGCAGCGATAAACTCCATCACTAATTGTCTCGTGTCTGTGAACAATTCGATGAGCAATCATTTTTTAATGTTAAATGTAGACAAAAAAAGTCTGTTAGTTGGCCCCAAAAACAAAAAAGAGCAAAGCTGTCCAGCAATCTGGGGAAATGAGCTCCATTGATTAAATCTGAGGTCACTAGTCTTGGTGTTGTATTAGACTCAGATGTTAACTTCAAGTCCCACACAAATAAGGTGATAAAGAAATCATTCTTCCATCTTAAAAACATAGCTAAAGTACGACCATTTATAAATCAAAAAGACGCTAAAAGACTAATACATGCCTTCATCTCAGGCAGACTTGATTACTGTAATAATAGGAGAGACTTCAGCTTATTCAAAACTCTGCTGCTTGGTTGTTGACCAGAACCAGGAAGCAAGAGCACATAAGTGCAGTTTTAGCTGCACTACATTGGCTTCCTGTTACATCTAAAATTGACTTTAAAGTGCCGGTCCTTGTTTACAAAGTGCTTCATGGGCTAGGACCAAATTACATCGCCAACTCCCTTATTAACTCTCAGCCTCCAAGAACACTTACTGTGTTCTGGAGGTTCCCTGCAGCAGTCGAAGAGAAATTGAAGATACGGCCTTTGTTACCTACGCCCCGAAGATCTGGAACTCACTACCTTTCGATATCAGGCAAGCCAACTCATTAGATATTTTCAAAAGTGAGCTAAAAACATATCTGTTCACACTAGCCTTTAATTAGCCATTCACACTGCCTGGTACCACCCTGCACTATTTATTTTATGCTGTTGCATTATATGTCTGAATTAATTTATATTTTATGCATTTTATTACCTCTGCACTAATGATCTTATGCTGCTGCATTATATGTTTTAATTAACTTCTATTTATGCGTTTGATTTCCTTTTCATTTCTTTATTGTTGTTTAATCTCTTTCCCTTCTGTCATGTTTCTAAATGCTCTTATGTTACTTTTAATGTTCCTTCTTTTATTGTAAAGCACTTTGAGCTATAATGTTTATATGAAATGTGCGACACAAATAAAGTTTATTCTTATTATTCTTATTATTCTCATGTAAAAATAAATCCTGAATTTAACAAGACAAATTTAGATTGCTGGCATGTGCTGTGAAAAGAGAAAACTTAATTGTATTCTGTGTTCAAATGTACTTCACATTTTAACATGATTTGGTGTAACTGCTGTTACTGAGATCCTTGAAAACTAGGTATTTACTTCTAAACTCAAAGCGAACCATAGCCTTCTGGCATTTAGCCATTCACTACAGCTGAATCCTACTCATACATTTGCTATGCTTCCGTTTTTGAATTCCCAGTTCAGTACAGAGTGGTCTCACAGATATGATGCAATTTGTTATGAATGTGAACCGTCAAATTTGATGTCTATTGAATTGAGCTTATATCAGAACACGGAGTGTGGGAATGTCATTATATCATAACATTAACATAAATTCACATTTGTCCAGCACACACCTCTTTGTCTGGTGGTGCATTCGCTCTTTTCCTGCTCTGATTCTTTTTGTTGTTCTTTCGTTTTTTCCCAGGGTAGTTTTTCTTTGAGGCTACTGGCTCATCTTCACCTTTGAGGGCGGTCTGGCAAAGAAAGAGGGAGCAACAACAGAAACAACATCTCATTACATGCAAACACGAGCAGATTTCATATATAAAGCATATAACACTGAGCTCACCTTGAAGGATGCTACTGCCTTGTCGTAGGCCTTTATCAGTGCTGTGTCGTCCCATATGTCAGAGTCATCACTCTGGAAAAGAATACAACACATTTGAAGCCTCAGAGTGTAGAATTAAGTGACATCTAGTGGTCAAGCTGTGTGTTTACCTTCCCTTCGAATGATGCAGAATAAACTACAGTATGGCCAGTGATCAATGCAACTCACAAAGGTGCTGAGTGTCAGTGTAGGGCTGCTGTGAAACATAACAGCCTGCAGAGAGGACACTCTCCTGATGTAAACATACCCACGGAAGGCTATGAAAACGATCATTTATTAATGCAAATGACTGTACACTAATGTCACTATATGGTGATATTTAAATATGTTCCACTTCACAACTCCATTACTTATATTTGACACACTGTGCCTTTGAATACCAATTTATACTTCTGATCAAATCAGTTGAATGTTATCGGGTAATCTTGACATTGATCCTCTGATTTGACATTTGTCTTAGCATCCTCCACTTACAATTAATACTACGTCACAGAAACGTCCACGTAAGACTGACCATACTTTGTTCTCTTTTCAAAGAAACCGTACTGCGACAAAGAGACGTCATCACTGTTGAAACCATAGATTGAAGCCCAATAACACCCCCTTCCTCTTCCTTTCGTCTGTTTCCCAACTTAGCCTAACTCGGTTTGTAGCTTAGCATGTTAGCTCCTCCGTCTCCATCACTAATCCGGCAGCTTGTAAACGTGCACCAGAGCTGTCACGTCGTGTCCAGCGGTGTGTTGTCACTAACCTGACCAGTTCCACGGGTGAACAACGTGTCTTTGCAGCCATTCGCCATGTGAAGCTGTGCTGCGGCGCTGTGTGCTAAATGCTAGTCAATCGCCACAGAGAGCAACGTGCGTCGGAATTGGTGACGCGCCGGATAAGCTATGACGTATATACCAGGCGACGCAGCGGTTGGCCTGGCAACGGCGGTAGCTAGTTGTGTCCACGTTAACAGCAGTCGTCGTGACTTATCACGGAAACTATTGCTATTTGTTGTAAACTCCGAGCACGGGAGACTCTAGTCTTTACCGTGTGACCTGCCGAACATGGCCGACTCCTCTCTCAGTTCTCTGGGGGCAAAAGTGGTGGTGGCTTCATCCAGCGACGAAAACCACCCAACAGAAAACATCATTGACGGGTGAGTGTAGACCCCTCTACTTGTTACAGCCTCTCCAGTAAATGATTAAAGGTACAGTGTGTAGGGACAGCAAATGAATAAGATGTCCATCGTTCTGTTTTCCGTTGTGTCGTGTGGTGTTGGTGTTTACTTGGAATGAATCCTTTACATCAACATAACAGTGGGGTAATGTCCATGGAGGCTACCATGTTTCTACAGTTTCTACAAGAGGGAGGGAGGGGGGGGGGGGCACCTGGCTGCAATGGGGGGGGGGGGGGGGGGGGGGGGGGGGGGTCACCTGGCTGCAATGTACCTTCACCATAACATGCCCATGAATCCTACACACTAAACCTTTAAATGTGCAGTGTGTAAGATTTGGTGACATTTAGAGGTGAGGTTGCATGTGATATCCATCACCTCCCCCTCACCTCTCGGAGCATGCAGAAGACTTCAGTTGTCATTAAAACTCAAAAGATGTCCACTCTGGGCCACCGTAAAAAACATGGCAGCCCCCGTAGAGCAGGACCCACTCCTCATGCTGTAAATATATATTAACAGACTCGTTTAAGGGTAAAAAAAAATAGTACATTTAGGCAATTATAAATTCATGGTAATGGAAGTATGTATTTGTTTTGTATTGTTCTTAGAAGTGACAAAAATGACCGTAATCTTTCACACTACACCTTTAAAGTCTGATGTTCCTAGGTGTTCCTGTTGTTGATGTTTGTCTCTCTCACCCAGAAACACCAAAACATTTTGGATGTCCACCGGCTTGTTTCCCCAGGAATTCATCATCTGCTTCTCTGAGGCCACAAGCGTCTCTGCTGTGTCAGTGGACAGCTGCAATGGTGTGTGTATCTGTGTGTGTGTGTGTGTGTGTGTGTGTGTTACAATGTCATTCTTTACTGAGATCCTGCTTTTTATCCTCTAGTCTAGAGACAAACAGATAGGTATGATATCATCCATGTGTCAAGACAGGAGAGGAACACAAAAGCAAAATACACAACAACAACAAAATAGCAATTAGATTATTATCAACATATTGTAGATTTGGAGCCAACAGCTTATGAAAAAGATCAACAGGATAATGTTTTGTTTTGTTATTATTGACAATGTAAATGATTTCGCCCAAATCCTACACAGTGGACCTTTAAAAAGTATTGGTAACATTCTGGATAACAAAATGGGAATTTTGTGGTTTAGATCAACAGTACAGTTCAAGTCCCTTTGTAAATCTGAATCCAATCTGTGTAATCAGAGTAATTCTGCACTTCAGATAACCATAGAATAACGTATAAGAATATATCCATTTGTTTGAAAAGTTTTGGCAAGTTCATGACATTTTCCATTTTCAGGCAGTCTCAAATATGAGTGATTCTTTCTTTATAAAGATTATCCAGCGTCAGAAACAGACATTTGATTTGAAAAAAACATAAAACGTATATAAAATAAAATATTGAACCCACTTTAGATTTGCTCAAACAACCTTGCAGAGCCAAAGCCATTTAATTGATCAATAGCAGGTTTAACGAGTGTGGTGATTTCAGACCAAGTCACTGACTAGGTGTTCTGTGAATCACAAAGGTCTCGTTGAGGTGAAGAGTTTCCTTAAACAGAAGTAAAGACAACCTGATTTCAAATGGATTGAACTCATGAGTCCACGTTTTATTGATATACATCATCTATATAAACAAGAACTGACTTTGTGGTCTAAATGTGCGTGAACGAGTTTACATCTACACAGTATCTGTGTGCTGACAGTGCAATATCAGGTAGTAATAGCTGGTTGACCATTTTATTTTTGCATTTTCTCAGACAAATATCTTTTAATTGGCAGGAACCTTGAAGTACAGCTGGCAGATGTGGTTTTCTCGTACTTGTACTTATTTGATCATAAAGTGTTGCATATTGGAAATATGACCTGATGAGAAGCCGGATCAAAGATGAAGTGAGCACCGAGATGATTGCAGGCTCTTGAACGCAGCTTGGATGTTGTGCAGCCAATTATATGACAAGCAATGCAACAATTGACTGAAGTGCCTCTTGTCAAAGGGAATTTGTTTGGGAGTAAAATGTTTGCAGGTTGCCAGATACCACACAAAATCTGAAGAAGAACAAATGTAAACAGTCAATCAAATTGTGTTCTTTTATCTTGTTTTGCAGTCAAACATCTGAGGATAGAGAAGAACAACTCACAAAATACTTCCCACTTTGAGTTTGTCACAGAAAAAGGTAAGAGGGCAAACCTGTCCACACTAGCTGCTTTTACATTGGATTCAAAGGGTTGGATGAATTTGAGATTGTATGTTTTGTAGAATTGGATCAAACAGAGGGCCGTCTTCAGTCAAACACTCTCTCTGTAAGTGGGAATCAAAACATCACCATTATGTCATTCAGTAATCTCTGTAATTAACATGTAAAAGCTTGGATTTCTGTCGTTTTACCTTTCAGCTAAATGGAAGCAGCGCAACACACCTTCGGTTTATCATCACCAGAGGATACGATCACTTTGTTTCAGTTCACAGAGTCACTATCAGAAATGGACACATTTGAATGATGTAAATTCAGGTTTTTTTTCATATGTATACATGTTCCTTTATGTTTTCATTGTAAATGAGAGCCCATCTCATTATGTGCTAAGCCTGTTTTAATAAAGGGCAATCAAACTGACATCTCCGCCCCACGTGGCTATCAGCACAGTTGGTAACCAGGAATCTGATAAGAATATCCCATGAATATGTGAGGTGCATTGATTTGGAATGCACGTCCAAACAAAATGGATTTTATTGTCGTCCCAAGCTCATCAGCAAAGTCGCAATCGCAGACAAAGCATATGGTCGTTAACTCTGGAGTATTTTTAAATTTGGCCTCTAATTCTGAGACTAGCTGCACCCATTTAAGCGTTATGGATTCACTTATGGTGCTTTTGTTTTTATTCCACATTCCAACTGTTCCTGGTAATTTCACTCGCGGGAACTTGGCAGAGCTTGAGAATGAAAGAGTTGGATGGTGATGAGTGGCCAAATTACTTACAAAGGAAGTTTTCTCTCTGTGTGAGAGATAGAGTTAATTAACTAGTTTAGAGCCATGGGGGCTTCAATTGGCATCGGCGTAGCCCCCTGCTCACCTCCCCATGAGCAGACTCTGACATCCCCATAGTAATGAAAGGGGGGGGGGGACCTCGGGTAATGCAGCTGGGAGGGGGATGGGGAACCAGATGGTCTCCCAGCCAACCAGCACGTCCGTAAGGACTGCAAACCTATTCACGACATAGTGCCCAAGCCTCCTCCTGTACTTATACACTACACACACACACACACACACACACACACACACACACACACACACACACACACACACACACACACACACACACACACACACACACACACACACACTCAAGTTCATTCTCAACACAACACAATGCATTGACTCCTATCTTCCTTTAGTGCCATTTACACTTGTCAGTAGCCGGGGGTTCAGCGGTGTGCGAGGACCCTCGGGGACTCCCTCCCCAATTACCTTGCTGACTGTGGAAGAGCTTTGGGATTTTTCAGAGGCCGTGTTTGCCGCACAGCAGTCTGCATTCAAGTCTCTGAATAAACCAATAAAAATATGAAATACATGCTTGAGTAACTAGCCCCTTGATATTTTAGAGCAACTAATTGCTTAGGGGTATATGGCCGGGATACAGCACATGTGAGTGTGTAATGAGTAATGAGGGCAAGGTAGAAAGTGATACACTGTTATTGACTCATCTATTATTTACTGGTATAGAATATTTATTATAATGTTAGAGGTGAGGGCCGAGCCAAGAAATGAAGTGCAAACTCCTATTTCTCAGCGCTATTTATGTCTGTTCAAACTGAATTTATTACACATGTTGGCTGTACATTTTATCACCAGAGATTGTGTTTTTTATTTTTATTTTTTGGTGTTTGGAGGTTTGCAAATGCGCCCCTCTTGATGAATTCAGCCCCCTTTGTGCTCGACTGTCAGCCGATCAGGAGAATCACAGCAGGGTATGAGTGCATTATTATCATGTCACTGCAGGGCAGGGCCAAATTATCACCCCATGTCATCTTATGGCTGCCTAACTGCTGTCCAATCATACGCAGACATCTGCTGGACCACGACTCCGTGTGTCCGGCTGAGTCCACATAAAGAGATAATATATCAGAGCCTCTCCGAAACGACGCCTCGCACTTGTAGAAGAAAGGGATATCGCGGTTTAGTGAGCAAGTTCTCATGGCAACGGGTTCTCTCTGTGAGAACCCACTGGGGCTTTTGCACTGGATTTGGGGCAATTGCTGTAAATAAGAGCCGCACCTGATAAAAGTTCAATCATATTAATTTTCTCGCTGCCAGATTATCTGCACAAATGAACGTTTGAAGAATGAATGTGATAATTAGAGTTAGAAATCGTGACACCTTTCAAATAACAAACTGCACCAGGGGTTCATTATCACCATCACAGAAAACATCAACTATTCCCAGGTTTAGCAGCTTGTTAGCATCCGTTTCTTCAATCATCCAAATTCAGAAGTGAACGATTTCACTGATTTGTTTTTTACGCTGTTTCCCACAGATCTTATTTCAGGTCTGCTAAAAGCCCTTCAAACAACTTATTGACTCCGAGTCGAGGAAGGTGGATTTGTTAGCATGTTAGCTTACTTCTGCATTTTAGCCTCTCGGAACAAAAAAAACTTTACTGTCATTTAACTCCAAAAGTGCAATGTTTCACCTTAAAATAGAATATTACATTATGAAAAGAATAAACGTTTTTACAAAATACAAAATATGCGGTATGTCATGTATTGAAATAAATATTCAGAAATATATTCTCTTTATATCGGACAATATACAAATTGTTGCCGCTTTCAATATGTTGTCAAATATTCATATATAGTTCAAATATTTAAGATGCGAGATAAGAGAAGAAATAGGACTCATGACTTCAAGGTTTTTTCGAGACTATTTCCATCTGAATATAAGAGTTTCCGTTTTCAGCGCGATGAAAGCACCTCTTATGTGAACATCAAAAGAATTAACGATTGTGCTCCACCACGTTTTAACAGTTGTCTAGAATGGACACACTCATTTTACAGTGTTGACAATTCACTCATTTTAGTGGAGGTGATTTCCTCGTGTGGTTATTCTGGTGGTGAATTCCCCCGTCACCTCCACCATCCAGCTCTGTTGTTTTCTTTTATGTCAAAGCAGCGACTTTGAATTCCTTGTTATCTTCTGCGTGTGCTCCTGCTTTCATGTCGGCGACAAAGCCATGCAGACGTGAACAATGGGCCTTAATTTGATTTGGTGTTTGATTCGGTCCAACCGGGCCGGTTATGACGGGAGACGAGGCGCAGAGAGGTGGAGTGTGCGGAAGGAAACACTATGAAAAGACTGAAATGAGATGATTAGATGGGAGAAGAAAACAATCTTCTCATTATTTAAGTCCGAGAGGGACCGAGAATGATAATGAGGAGCTGACAAAAGACTAGTGGTGAAAAAGCGTGTAAGAACATTCGTATTTATTTCGGTCTAAATCCAGCAGTCACCTGTGAACTAGTCAGAATTAATAGGACGAACCTTTTCCTCCCTCGGTGAATTTGTTGCTGCAGCGTATTGTCAATTATGGCGGATTTTAAATGAGGCTAAAATAATCACCTGTGCATGATATGCTTAAAAAAGAGAGTGGTGATAAGAGGCCGACATGCTGCAGATGGATTATATTTTTAACGACGTAGGATCACCTCATTTCCTTATTTTGGAAGACAGCCTCTCTGAATAGAGGCGTTTGTTGCCATTATATAAATTCTACTTCTTGGGATAAACAGAGGACAGAACCCTAAATGAGCTTATAGGTGAAAGAGAAGAAGTGCACAAACAAATGGGTTGTCCAATGACTCCATTTTAAAGGAGACCTATTACAGCCATTTTACGGGCTTTCTATTTGTTCCTGTGTCTCTTTTAGGATAATAAACATTATTTCTCGTCTGAAATACCCCAATTATTTTCTCTTTTTTTTCTCTTCCACGGCAACACATCAACTTTACGAGGAAAACAAAAGTGAAATCGAGTATTAACGGTGACGTCAGCCGAAATCTGATCGGGAATATGACGGCGGACCGCTCGAAGAAGCGATTCCGTTTGATTCGACGTTGTCAGCTGCGTCCCGTCCCGCCGCTGGGTTTCGCAGCTCAGGCTGAAGCGGCCAGAGTCTCGGTAAGATCACTCACTCAAACATGCATTTAGGTCGTTCTATGAACGTCTGACCATGTTATTCATGATACTCCTACATCACACCAGTGTGCTCTCGATCCTTCAAAGTGAGGAAAAGCACAATAGGTCCCCTTTAATCTTTCACCGACGTCATACCTGCTGTACTGGCGTTACCCTCCACGCTAAGACCATGAGTGTACGGGCTTGGAGACGTTTGGCGCTCACTTGAGTCGGAGCGCCACAGCTGCCAGCAGGTCACCTCCTAGAGCACCACTCAGTCGCTCCAGACCTGCCACGGTAATACAACATAATGGACACTGAGCATTCTCAAGCAGCCTTGACACACAGATTGCAACACATGTTGACTCCCCGCCCCCCCCACCCCCCCACCCCTCTGCGAGCATGTGCCGTTACCTGTGCCGCCTCTGCCTCACCGTCCGTGGGAGCCCCTGAGTTTTGACGGGGTAAACGCTTGTTAAACTTTCTCCTCCTAAACTGTTCTGCCTTCGTGGAGGATGTAATCGCTCCAAAACAGCAGCGTCAAATGTCCAGGGCCAGTGTGAGGAGAGAGTGTTCGTCTCCAAGTGGAACAGTGGATGTCAGGGCGAGAAAGAGAGAGAGATAGCGAGAAAGACATAATATCTGAAGATCAGAATTCTCTTTCATTCAATTCTTCAATAATGACTTTCATTTGTTACGATCCAATGCCGAGTACACTCCCTCTGAATAGTACATCTCAAAATGTGCTTCTGTCTTCACTCTCTGCCAGAGATCCTCTACATTTTCCATATATATTTATAAGTGTGTACGTTTTAATTTCAGAAATGATCATTAGAATAGTTCAAAGTCAAGGGTTGCCTGTGTTCACTTTGTACTGTCCCAAAATACTATGACCCAAATGACAAAGAACCTCCGTGAGCGTAGTGTATGAGATGGTGGGGTATAGCTGCTGTTTAATTTGTCCATTCTGGGCTTTGGTAAGAACCAAAATGGCAGCTACCAACAACAGGACCCACATATATTGGGTCCATTCTTGGGGGATTAAAACTTTCACATTTTCATCATTTGTAATTATAAACAAGTGCAATTATTTTCCATTTGTCATCAAATGTTTGGATTCCAACCTGTGGTGTAATAGCGCACCGATCAGTTCAGCTTTGCGATGATCAAAACCTAAATTAATCTTAATTAAATGTACATTATCAACGAGGTGAACATTTCATTCAATGTGACATAAAGGATTTAATATGGCACTCGAATAGGACAAAGCCTCATAAGGCAAATTTACAGAACAGAAAATTTTCACATTTTTTAAATTAAAAGGTCCAGGCATAAATGTAAATACACAACGATAATCTAATCAAAATATATTAGTTCAACTATCGTATTTTGCACTTGTTTCTTTTGAACATGTTTATGTTGAATCTAAGGGTGAAAACACATTTGTTTTTGCACTTTTTTTTTAACATTGATGTGTGTATTGGTGTCGTTCCGTTAAAACTCATTTCCATGCACAACCCTCTGGAGGGGACAGAGTGGGAGCTCACAGACAGAAAGGTGAAGTGAATCAAGGAGTTGGATACACAGACCCACAATGGATGATACATCACTGTCATTTTGTGAGGAAACTGAGGGGACATGTGTTTAACCGTGATCATGCTTTTCATGCGCGACCACAGGATATTAATCATGAAACCGATGAGTCAGCAGTTGTCTGCCAAGTTGAACAAGTACTAATGATTTTTAAATGCGAGAGCTGTGCGTGATTTGAATGACGAGGGATTTCTTAAAAATCATTTTGGTAAAAAAATAAAGAGAAATTGAATAATTTAGTATTTACTTTTAAACCAGTGAAATCCGGGTCACATCAAAATACATCACAAGAATAATTTGGCTGTATCTTGAGCCCTGAACTCAAAACACACTAGATTATTCATCTTCTATTAAATAACCATTATAAGACTAGTTAGCAGTGCATGAGCTCTCCCTGTTGTGATATTACTCATAAATATCTGTGGCACTAATAAAGAGTCATGTGACGTGCGAGTCAGTGCTCCCATCAAATCTCTGTGGCAATGACGTCATCGTACGTCTGTAACCCTGAGCTGTAGATGTCCACGCCCAGCTCCGTCCGACTCTCCAGTTCTGTGCTCAGCTCCTTCAGGATCCGCTCCAGGTCCTGGTTCTTCCTGTGCATCTGCAGGTAGTTGACCTGCAGCTGCTTCTGGTATTTGATGACCCTGTCCTTCTCCTTGTTCCACGTCTGCCTCTCCTGCTCGAAGCTGCTCGCCAGACGTTCCTGAGCGTCCTTCTCCTCCCTGAGCTGCTGCTTCAGCTTCTCCACTTCACTCTGGAGGGATTCTGTGGAGGGTTCCGCCTTCCTCTCCTCCCCGTGGTCCTGGGTTGGAGAGCTGGATCCTCGGATCCGAGTCTGGGCACTGGGCTCGAGGGGCAAACTGTGTCGAAGCCGCTTCTCTTTGGCCACGAGCAGATCCTGTTTCATTTCTTGAATGTCTTTCTCCAGGTTGCTCACTTTCTCCCTCAGCAGATCTGCCTCGTTCTTCTTGCGCTGGAGTTCATTTTGGCAAACCTGAAAGAAAGACGAGAGAAAGAGATTCAGATGATTACCGGTACTCAGATTTTTTAATCTAAACTAGGCTTGGTAATCCAGGTGTAGCGGAGGTCTTCCAATGTATGGCACTGGGCCAGGTCTCTATCAGCGTATTTATTACTAGGTGGCACCATGAGCCTTCAAATAGCGTGGCTGCAGCCCACTGTGACTGAGACTGACTCCGACTCATCCATACACATGTAAAGACTGCTTCTCCACTCAGTCTTTAGCTCAGATACACTTCTTATCCATGTAAACAATCCCTCCACAGGCATTACAGTGTTCTTTTGTTATTTGTAGTTCAATAAAGATTTTCAAACTGAACCATCTCTTCCATTACAGTATTTCATTAACTGCTTCGACCTCATTGATCTATAAATGTAACTTTCGCCTGAGGTAAAATTCTCCAGCTGACGCCGTTGCTATGCTCCACCATGACAAATCCAAACTGCAACAACCCATCCCCTCCCATCAACCCTTTCATCTCAGGTTATGCCCCCAAAACACATAAACACACACTAACTGACAAGTGCTGAGGAAAACGTCTCCATGACTCAGTAGCTCGCTAGCTTCTGGCTACAGTCTCTGCTCCAGCAGTGAGTGCAAAGGCTTGTGAGGACTCCTTTCATGCATTGGGAGAAATAGGGAGGGTTGCGTTGGGCTGACAGTGCAGTTCATAATAATCTGCCTTTTTTCCTCCAGAGAACTTTATTATTGGCAATCGGTCTGTTAAGAGGACACACATTATGTGCCCCCACATATTACGTGCTCCCGTTGTAAATATGGTAGATATATTTACATATCTTATTTTAATTTTTTTATATAGACTTTTTTCCTATTATTTCTGGTACCCTTGGGGTTGTTTTCCTTCTTTGCACCACCAGAGTTGTCTTTTCAATCTCGTTGTACATTGTGTATGATGACAATAAAAGCATTCTATTCTATATTACCAACCAGTCACTGTATAGTGCAAAAGGGTCTTTGAGTTTTATTGAAAGTGCTGATAAATACAATGTATAATTATTATGATTATAACTGTAGCGCCTCGACAACGCAGAGATTTTTTTAAAAGCTTATATTTAATGTCAAAGATACACTTTTGATTATCTTTACTTATTGTTTTCATGTATCATTTGTGTGTTGAAAGGCAGAAACTGTTTAAAAAGCACCAACGATGAAAGTTTTAGGGAAAAATACAATAAAACCTCAGATTACAAATGTGATTTTATACATCCATACTCATAATTGCGAAACTGAGTTTTTTCCTCAGACTATAACCGTACCATCAAAATCGATGATTGTTTCACCCCAAATGGTCCCACTTTTCATGTCATGCATCAACACATTTTTTGTCAGATGACGGATAGAGATGAACAGAAGGAGTTACAGGATGAGGTGGAGCAGGAGAGACTGGAGGAGGAGAAGCAGGAGGAGGTCGAGGAGGAGAAGCTGGAGGCTCACAGGTGAGGTTGAAAGAATAAACATATGTTACGTAGTCATGAGATTGAGCATTGAGCAAATGTTCGGGTGACGATAATATGCACCAGTTTTATACATATTTTGAACTTCATATTGCTTTGAGGTGTAGGGCAGATAGATATTGGGGCACTGTTCAAGCAGTCCTAATTTCAGCCACGATCCATGTTGGACCTCGGCTAAAATTGTCACTGAGCTCTGTAAGTAACAGGGAGGAACCGGGAGTCCAGCGGGGTTGCGGAGCTCTGGGGGCTTCTCAGCAATGGGGCCATAACTACTCACTTGTGACCGAGAGGGAGAGCAGCTTTTCTAACAGAGCGCTTTCTATGATCCATTTCTTTCCCTCCAAATCAAAAACCAGTGACTAGTATATGGATTTGGAGCGGAATCATGCACACACCAACCTCGGCCTCTATAGTGCGGGATCTCAGCTGGTCTTCGTGCTCTACGTTCAGTTTCTCGAGTATCTCCATCTTGGCTGCGTTCTCCTTCAGTGACGCCTTGAGGCTGACGATCTCATTCAGTTTGTGGTTGATGTCGGCTTGGCTGTCTCGCAGCTGCTGCTTCAACAGTGAGATCTCTCCTGTCTTCTGGCACACCTACACGTGCATGCAGACAAATTAATATGCATGTAAATACGAGCGAGGAGGAACAATTGATCCCGATGTCAAATGGCAAAGTTTGATATTCGAATCTTTTGCGACGCATTTTCTCTAAACATTGGATTTTTACTCGAGTAACAGAGGAGCATCAGTCAAAGTGGTACCAGCTTGTTCTGCGGGCTGCCAGGTTTCAAATCCAACCGATATCTCCCACGACTCACCTCCCACTGAGTTTCCTCGAGTGTTGGAGCCAACAGCGTGCTCTCTGTCTCGTAAGACCTCAGCCTGAGCTCGACGAGATCCCTCTCTCTGGTTAGCTTTGAAACGTCGTCCTGGAGCCTCTCCTTCTCCGCCTGGACAAGAGAACATTTCGTATTTCACAACAGTTTGTTTCTAAATCCTAATCCAAATCCCAATCAGATGCCATTTTCAGACACGCACTGACTGGACAGTTTCCTGACCTTTTCAAGGGGAACTTTATGTGCTATTTGGAAATGTTGTGGTTTAACAGTGGTTTATCCGTCCGAACAGTTATCTGTAAAGTTTGTTGTGGAAGGAATGAGATATTCCAACAAGGGTTTAGAGTTGCCATTGCCCACATTGTCAACATAGTTGCACAGGCCGTATTATTATGTGCATCGGAGTCGTCATCAAGACTAGAAACGAGAGGTTCGGATCATTTTCGATTTATGCTAGCACCACGGTAACATGGAAATGTCAGAGTGAGTCCATGTGAAAATAGAGTGGGAAATATTCCAGTACATTTCCAACGGGTGAGTGGATGCATTAAGGAGGTTTGCAACACTAGAGGGCAGCAAAACTAGATAGAAATATAAAATAATCGCATGGAGAGGAAGAGGTGAGGCAAACTACAATGTCAGTGTGGTAAGACTCAAGTTTCCTAGAAGAGTCAATACTGGGTGTAGGCTAAATGTGTGATGTCCACAATGGAATCTGTACATCATGTCATGATCTCCCCCTGTATCACTGTTTCCAAAACATATCTGACATTTTCTTGGCGCTGAAAGTACATTTAACCTGTAGCGTCTCCTGCCGCGTTCCGACGGCACAGTTCGTAAATTGTCCAGAGGCAATTTTCAGAATATTTTTCATTGATCCGCTCTGAAAACTGCCATCGACTTATTCATCGATTTCCCGGGAAGGATGAAAACCTCACAGCCAGACACACTGGACACTGAAGAAACCAACAGTCTCTGCTCTGACCTGCAGCTGGCCGACCTGCAGCTGGAGCGCCTGCTGGGTTTTTGCCGCCATCTGCGACACTTGTCGTAACTTGGTGGAGCATCGCTGCTTCAGCCCCTCCATCTCCTCGGAGCAGTACTTCTGTCTCTCCTCATACAGCAGGCAGGTGTCCGTTTCCTTCTCCTCAAAGCTCACCTGTTCGAAGGTAAACAAGTGATCAGACAATTATTCAGTCTAACCGCTGGCGAGGTCTTGCGCGATTTTATAGAATGGCACCTGTAGCTCCTGCAGTTCCGTCTCTCTCTCCAGAAGCCTTTGTTCCAAGCGCTCAATCATTGACTCGTCCGTCGTGATGGGAGATCGAATCCCTCCCGCCTTTTCAAGGAGAGGACCGGGCCCGTCGGCAGGAAGCGGGGAGCCGTCATCCCTATTAGCCTTGGTTGCTAACCCATTAGTGTTTAAAAGAGTCCTGTTGCTACAGTCAAGGTTGGCGCCGTCCCCCCTGACCCATGAGGGCAAACAGGGCAGCGCCGCCTTGCTGAGGCTATTTGTGGGAGCTGAGCTGCCATCGCTGTGACTGACAGGCCCTGTGGAAGCACTTAGGCTGCCGCTGGTGCTGTGGGTGGGCAGGCTAGACATGGAATTACGTCCAGAGTCTGACAGAGTCCCTGAGAGGAATACAAAAGAAGACATCAAACTCTTGTGTTTGCCATTCAACCCAAAATAATCTTGCTTTTTATGACTTGATTTCAAAGGTTGAAAGTAGATGAAGACCTGAGAGGGTGTCTTGCTTGTACTTGACGTTGGAGGCCCTCGTTTTCTCCAGAGGACAGAGGACGCGGTCAAGGCTGCTGTGGCCCGTCTCTGCAGAGGATGTGCTCCTGGGAAGCACGGGCTTGAAGGCAGTGGAACGGACCGATGACTTCTCAGCAGTGGTCTGGAGGAGTGAAATGACACACAGTCAGGGGTGCTCTTCCCTACTTTTGTTTTTATATTCAGTGGCTTCTCTTCGTTTGACAGCACGGCATAAAAAAAAAGAAAAGAAATCTCTCACACTGTCGCAGGAAAACACAAAGAGCCGAGTGTGAGTCACATTCAGAACGTCGAAAGTCGTAACGACTGGCTTTCGCAGCGATACGTACTGTCACGTGCTGGAGGTCTGTACAAATGAAAGGGATAGACTTTCGCCTTAATCATTTCTCTTCATATTAGGAACAGAGGCGGCGAGGCGTGCAGAATTGCTTCACTACAAGCTGGCAGTATTAAAAGCTACACAGCAGTGGCTGCGAGTAAAATTCGCCAGACTGTCATAAAAGGAGAAAACTCATTTCTAAGATGAACTTATACTCCGCATGCCCCATCTGTGCTGTCCAAGAACGTAGGGAGCAGCACTGTACCTCCCCTCTCCTCCCCGTCCTCCCCCCTGCATCCCACATCTCTCCCCCACGTGCTGTCCGAGAAAAGATAAATAGCCTTTCTCAGGGATATTAATAATATGAGCAACTGCTGAAGTGGAAGAGGTAAAGCTCGTGAGCTCAGCATTCCTTCTCACTGACTTCATGACTGGGATGCCTTTCCTCGCTTTTTTTTCTCTCTCAAACTCTCCTTGGCCCTCCATCCCTCTCTCTTCTCTCCTTTATTCCTCTCTCACTCTCGTTCTCCTCCTCTTACAAAGCGGCTTCCTCTTCCCCTCCTTCGCCTCCCAAAGCCCCGGAGGAATGACGGCCTATTGAAGGAGTCTCCATTTGCGTTCTTATTCTTGGCAAAGAAATGACTTCTTGAAGAAGATCAAGGCATTCCTGGGTCATTAATCTGGGTGGAGGTGATTAATAAAGTGGGACGGGCTCAATGCAGGTTGGAGGGGATGGCTGCTACCTATTAAACCACCTGCTGTGCAGGTTTTATCCCCAACTTTTATGTGTATCAAGTAGGAGGCAATTATGGCTGGTTAAACTCCTGCTAGCAGCAGGTTAACCTATCTTAGCATAACAAAGATAAAGAGCTATCGTGGCTATGGCCAAAGGTAAGAAGATTTACATCAGAGCCCGTATGAATTGGCTCTTATTAGAAATTGAAATAGGTTACGGGGGAGAGGGGGCGCCCTTCTCCGAAGACACCACACACTTTGTTTTAGATGCTGCTGAATGTCCTCATCTTTGATTTTCAGTCCACTTCCTGTGTGAGCTGTGGCTTCCGGAGCATTATAGGACAACAAGTTTCCTCCATCGCTCGTGGACTTATCAGGAGAGACTGAGCTAGCTGGCTAATCAGGGCTTTAGTGAGAGGGAGGGGCCAAAGCAAGGAGAGCATCAAAACAGGAGCTGGAGCAGAGGACAGGAGGAGGAAACCTAGGCTGTTTTTGTAGTTGTGACTTGCAAAAATGAGCCAAATGTATCTCCTTCAACACATTGTGTATGGTTTTCTTCACTCTGTGCAACAAAACCTTGTAAAACGGACAATCTGCCTTAACATGAGATTATGCACTGAACGGTCAGCGATGATGATCTGGAGTCTTCACCGATTGGCTGCCAACTTCTTCCAGCCAATCCTTTGTGAAAAGATTTTTCACAGTTGCAATGTAAACAAACGGTGTATCATGAGTGAGCTTCGAAGCTACTATGGAATGCGTTTTACTGCCTTTGGACTGAGTTAGCTTTCCAGTTGTTTATGAGATTTAAGCTAAACGGCTAAGGGCTCCACCTTTAATATCTATCCATTCCATTCCATAGTTTTCCATCCATTCATCCAACATGTTGCCATGGCGTGTACATGGTCAGTTAGGGTTTCTGTGGCTCAAGAGATTGAGATAGTCATTGTTCAATTCCTGGCTTCTTCGGGCCACATACTCAAGTGTCCTTTGGCGAGATGCCGATATCCACACAGTCACAGTGGACTGAAAAAGGAGAATAAAGATACAGTCCATGTGCCATCGTTTTTTTCCCCAAAGGGTGTTGGATCTAATCTCGGCCTTCACAGGATACCGGAGCAGTAAAAGGGAAACGTATCTCACCACCTCTGGCATTTTCCTGGGCATGAGCACCAGCTTCGGTTGCTGTCGCCCCTCTGCCTCTCCATCTCTGTTCCCTCGCTCCTCCATTGATCCTCCCCTGTGATACGCTGACCTCGGTTTGTGGCTCACCTTGTATAAAAGACGGTAAACATTTGATCAGAGCACAGCGCAAAATCGGTTGTATACATAAAAGTCCCGCCGGCTCACCTTGATGTAAAAGAAATCTTCACTGCGCCCCGAGCGGGAGTGCGTGAGGCCTTTGCAGGGATGGGTGGATGAGGAGCCCTGAGTGAAACCGCAGTTCAGCAACCCATCAAGGCTGCAACCGCCGCTTTTCCTGTGCTGGCCGCCTCCCTTTCTCGCCCCTTTGTACTCGGTGCTCGCTTTGCAGTGTCTGGTGTTGAGGCTGTTGCCGTTGATCAGGCTGCTGACGCTGCCCATGGTCCTGCGGGCATAGGTGAGCAGGTGGTGGGGCGGAAGACTGGGTGGCGAAGTTACACGGGAGTGAGACGGAGACGCGACTCATGACACCGGAGAGAAACGGTCGGCGGCTTCATCTGCGGGAGGAGACAGAAGAGATCCGAAGACGTCACCTTTGAGCCTTCGACGAGTTCCCGTTGAGGGACGAGGCTGTGGCTTTACATTGGTTCCTCTGGTGCTTATTAGCCTTCCTGAGTTGTTTAATTTTATTGGTCCCCCTGCTCAGTCCAGACGCGCGGCACTGAAGCAGGGGTGCTCACATTTGCAAAGTGAAAAGAGCCCATCTTGGCGCCCTGCCTGGCTTTGTGCGTCTGGATTTATGGCTCGGCCGTTGAATTTGACAAATAAGCCTTTGGGTGCCCTTCCTCTAAACAAACTGGCAATTAGGCTGTTTAGTGCCTGCTCAACACTTGGCCGCCGCTGCCGTGAGAACAACAATCATTTTGCATTTGCTATTCCACTTGAGCGTTGTACAGAGACCCCACGAAGAAATATGCTAAGTGTGAGTGATGGTTCAAATGGACAAAAACTGACTGCTGATGCTCCCCTTCTCTCTTTCAAAGGCAACCAGACCCCAGATGTTGCCGTGCAGCCATGATCTCTGACCCACTGGGGAAAACCCACAGCGAATAGGCTCCACGCTGGCTGATCAGGCCCGTGGGCTCCCCCTGACCACCTGGTCCTCAGCCTTTAAGCAGTTTATAATAGCCACAGCAGCAAAGCTCAAAGCCTAATGGGCCTGTTGTAAGTCACACATTAGTCCACATTTCATCTGTGGCTCTGGGCTAATCCATGCTCACTGCCGGTGGTTAAGACGCCGTTTGTCTGTGTACACACAAGCTGTCAGTGTCATTTTCCAGAGGTGTCTGATGAGCGTGATGAAGGGGGATGAGCGCTGATCAGGGCTGTCACTTTTCATCACCCCGGAAACAATGATAGGCGAGAAGAGACGTGCAGGAGAAATATATTTTGGGGAGGGGAGGGGGGAGGGGAGGGGAGGGGAGGGGGGGGTGTGAATAGGGGAGGGGAGGGGGGGGGGGTTGCACACAGAAAGAAGGTGAAAGATGGAAGAGGAAAGTTTGAGTGTGAACCAACTCATGAATTCTGTCTGGAGGTGAAAGACACACACACAGGTTTGTTAATCTCCCTGCAGCGATTCTCCATTCTGCTCAGGATGCAACTCTGAATAAATCCCCCGGAATAAACAGCCGAAAATGTTAACGAGCAACGTGTGATGTTACATTTGTACCTTCGCCGGTACAAAGCAGATCCTCTCCCCCGTGACGCAAACAGCCTCTGACATGACCGCCGCTGCCTCTCTGCCCCTCTGCTGTGCCACTAAATCGGAAAACCCCTCAGTCCCTCACTATCACTCTCAGATATTAGCATCCACCGCAGACACGGGACCCGAGTAATGAAACAATAGATCTCTACTTACTGCCGGGTCAAACCACAGCATCCGTCTCCGAGCCGGGCCCTTGCAGAGTCATCTATCCGCTTCTGGGAGAAAGTAAAAAATCCAGACATGACTGCAAGTGTCGGTGTGTGTGTGTGCATGTGTGTGTGTGTGCATGTGTGTGTGTGTGTGTTTGCATGGCCTTGAATGAACCAGCAGCAAATTCGAGAGCTCTCACTATCAGTGCAACCAGGAGTGTCTGCTTACTGCTCTGTGGTAAGGGGGTGGGTCCTCCTCACTTTTTCTACTCGGCCTGTACCCGGCTTTGCATTATAACCGACATGTAAATTCAGCTGTGTGTGTATGTGTGTGAGTGTGTATGTGAGGGGGTGTGTTTTAAGCCCCCACCCCATCTCACCCCAGGGGAACCAGTGTACAACATGTGCTCCCATAGAACTGGCGTGTGCCGCTCAAGTGATTAACTCTCGGCCTTCACAAAAGATCTTTCACGCCCCCCCCTCGCCTCTGCCCACTATCACCCGCAGACACCCCCCCCCCCGCCCTCGCCCCCCACCCCCTCCATTCATCCATCGACTAACTGTGCAATAACCATTCATCCTCAACCCTCCCCTCGTCCATCAGTCCCTCCCTCCACCCAGCCGTCCCACTCTGTGCCCTGCACCCACCCTGAGCAAACAACACTTCATCAGAAAGAGGAGAGAAAAAAAAAAGGCGCTAGCGCACTCTCTCTCTCTCTCTCTCTCTCTCACTCTCTCTCTCTTTTCGCTCTTTGTCTGTTGAAGTCCCCCGCCTCTGCCCACCACCACCCGCGGACCCCCCCCCCCCCGCCCTCGCCCCCCACCCCCTCCATTCATCCATCGACTAACTGTGCAATAACCATTCATCCTCAACCCTCCCCTCGTCCATCAGTCCCTCCCTCCACCCAGCCGTCCCACTCTGTGCCCTGCACCCACCCTGAGCAAACAACACTTCATCAGAAAGAGGAGAGAAAAAAAAAAGGCGCTAGCGCACTCTCTCTCTCTCTCTCTCTCTCTCACTCTCTCTCTCTTTTCGCTCTTTGTCTGTTGAAGTGTGCCGCTCTTTGTTTGGACTCTTGTGTCCCGCTTGATGTATTCTCCCCCAAACAGCCCAGGACCATATTTGAGTGTTAAATAAATGACTAGTCCTCACAATGAAAGGTGCTGGAGAGCTTCAGTTTTTATAGTGATTTACCACTGTCCTCTCTTTCTGCTGTTTGTCCAGACACACACACACACACACACACACACACACACACACACACAGAGTCTTATTGCTGGGGTACAAGTATCTCCGAGGCAGTGGAGTGTTCAGTATCCCACCGAGTGCACAATGTTGACAAAAACACCTTGTGGATGAAATACAATCACACGCCACGACAGGAAAATATACAAGCTAGTGGGTTCCAAATGGACAAACAACAAAGAAGAGAGGGGGACCCCTCAGCTCTCGCCAGGACTAAGTAAGAGTAAATCTTGTGTTCTGTTTTTGTCATGGGGATTCTCCCAGCCTACACAGATACTGATTTATTGATCACGCACAGATCCATCATGTGATCAATGTGTTACGGCAGAACTAATGACCATGTGAAACGGCGTGACGTGACGCTCGGCCGTGTGCAGGCACAGGAGGTTACGGCGCATTACATCATCGCCCCTGAAACTTTGTTTCCCGCACAATGTGTTTTCACTGACCCACTTATCACGTAAAACAGCATCTGTGGAGTTGAATCTTTTTTAAGCAGAGCTGCTCGCTCGTCCTTTCAGCCATTGTTCCCCTCGATTAGTCCCATTCACCGCCCTCGGCTTGTTTATCTGAACAATGATGCTGTGATTTTCACTTTCATGCCCCTGCACCACTCACCTGCGATGAAATGAAATAAGTGGCCTATATTTCACTTACATCTGATTCACATTCGATAATCATTTCATTGCTCCATCATGGCAGATTTTTAATAAGCGGTGCAAATGGTCTGACCTCACAACGTTTGGGTGGACAGGGTGATTTAAGACCTTTGGTGAGGCGGGACGGGGGGAGTGGGCACATGCACACATCTAATCTCATATCTGATTGGCTCCATGTTTTTCAGTGTGCGCACACAAAAGAGAGGGTGGACCCATTTGGTGTGTGTGTGTGTGTGGGGGGGGGTGTGTGTGTGTGTGTGTGTGTGTGTGTGGGGCGGTGTGTGTGTGTGTGGGGGGGGCGTGCTTTTTGTTAGGCAAGTCAGCTGAATATAAGACGCATAAGACAAGACGTACCCCACCAAAACACACACACACACACACACACACACACACACACACACACACACACACACACACACAGACAGACAGTCAGACTTCCACACACTTGCCAGTGCATGGCCAATCCATTAGTGCAGCCAGTGGAAGGCAGCACAGTGCAATAAAGAGCCGGGATTTATACCTGTCTCACAATGACCATGAAAATGTCTTGTGTTCATACTGTATCACTGCACTGCCACAAGGCCAGATGGCATCACTTTTAATTCTCACCGTCTATTGTTGGTCATTTCCAACAGATGCACACGTAATCCATCTAGTTCAGTGTGTCTGTTTTTTTAGGTCAGTCTCAGACAGCTTATTGTTCTTTGCTCAAGTGTAAACACACGGTTTTATACATTATTCTCTGCCTCTAAAAGAAACCTGAAAACTTATTACTGTTTATGCAATTTATCAGGGAACAGGTATTTATCTTCAGTGGGAGGATTTTGGAAACCCTTTAAAGGATTTATTCCTGATGTCAATGAATGAACAGGCTGTTAAAAAGCCTAAAAAATGAGACATTACCAGACGGGCTCGGTTGCCTCTATCAGCCTGTGGTCAGCTCCTGCTTCCCAATTCTCACAGACAGAGCAAAATAGCTGAAAAATTGATTCCATGAACAAACAACTGGCAGCTTCGACAGTCCAACACAAATTCCATGTGAGCTAAAATCAGAGGGTTATATCAGGTGATGCCCAACTGGCAAAATGGAAACTGGATCGACATCAGGTGGAAAAATGGAGTCAACATGGAAAGTTTTCTCTGGTGAGGCTCAGAAATGTTGCCAATTTATGTTATTCCAGTTAGACAGATAAGATAACTCCAATTCACGTGGAAAACTGCACCTGTAGTGTGTATATAAATATAGTACATGTGGAATTTTTTCATTTTCATATTTGAAGCTTCCATTTTGCATCTTTCATTTTCGGCAGATATAATTACAAAGCAGTACAAAACATTTTTAAGTTTAATTCTCAAGTTTGCTACAATACCATAAGCGAGTCACAAAACGAGTCTACTGCGCCTGCTGCTCACATCACATGGTTCGATACAACAGTCGTGTGTCATGTGACCTGAGGTTCACTTTAACCCCATGGTGAGTTGTCATCATGTGCTGGATGGATTTCCCTGACACTTGCAGGGGCCACAATGGGAGATCTTCGACTTCTCCAAATGATTCATGGGTAATGAAGAAAAAAGACAGGTATGTTTAAGAAACTAGTGATCATGAGCCATTCTGGTTAATAGACTCGTTTCTCCAGTGGAGAGGCACAGTGTCGCAGTGCTTCAATACATAATGGTTTTGCACTGACAGGAATGAAAAGCAAGAAGAAATGAAATACACATTTGAATTTATGGTCAAATATTCAGACTGGCTCTTTTCATTTGGACGGGACGTCAATTCAGATCAATCTTTATATTACACTGTTCCATCTCTGGAATGTAAAACACTGGAGACATCGCCCCCGGTGTGACGTAACGTGTTAGATAACTTCGGTTGGTCAGCGATTCAGCGGCCATTCACAATGTAATGAAGCAGGAAGTTCCCATTATCCCAGACATGACGGGGTGAAAACGGAGCCCACAACTTAAAACGAGACAAAGACGAAGCGATGACACATGTGTCAGGAGGTGGAGGAAGAGGAAGAAGAGGAGGGTCTATCCTCTGAGAATGATGAGCTGATAGTCTGAATTATTGAGAGCTAGTTCTTTCTGTGCTATTCTTCGCGGCCAGTCTCACAACACACACACACACACACACACACACACCCACACCCACACGCTTCCCCGTCTTATGTCTTACTCACAGTGTGGCTGAGCTGGGATGAGTAATGTGGCCTCCAGCAGAACATCAACTGGGAGTGAGGTGCAGGGTATAGAGACAGCCATCTATCATTGACTCTCGGTGCAAACACACACACACACACACACACACACACACTGG
>JAFBJT010110752.1:5007-28935 GCA_016785325.1 Chascanopsetta lugubris | reverse complement strand
ACGTAAGCTTGGAAAGAAAGAATGAGGCGTTTGCAGCGGTTTACTAAATGATACAACACGCTACACTCTATGATTCCTCCTGATTCAGATGTTTCTTTTCATCTGCACACGCTTGGTGAAATCAGACCCGTAATCATGTCTATTATTTCGCTAAGCGGAGCCAAAACTCTCCGCTTAGGCTTAAGAAGAATACCTCCGTACACCAGCACAGTGATGGCGCAGGAGGTCTCGTGCCTGCTCACTATCATCACTTATACTCGTCTCATGATAGCGAGTGGGCCTTCCATGTTAGAGACGTGCCCATTGTTGTCTACGTTTCGACTCACACCTGTGCATTTGCAGATGACACAAAGACATTGGTGCAGGCAGCTGCTCTTATGGAAATAAAATGCAGCACTCTTCCACATTTGCAGCCCTGGCCTACATTGTAGCCAACCAACAGGTGGCAATCCATCCATCTTCACTGGTCGTTGCAACTATAAGGGGAAGTGTAGCCGGTTCAGTTTTGGAACCCATTACGTCCAGTGATAACATCGAGAGCTTCTTCTTTGTCTGGCCCTCACATGGAACACAAACAAACGATGAAAGCAACGCTAATATGTGTCCTTCAAAAGAAAAGTTGGCTCCTCAAACGTACAATGCCTTGCTCAGAATACAGCACAGCGCACCGTCATGGCTTTAGCACAGGTTGTACCATCTGAATCCATAGTCGGCAACAGTAAAAATGTATCCAAATACTCTGTTAACCTCCTGAGAGCTGTCACTTTGATTTACACATATTGTGTAACACGTTATACGGAGGGTGTGACATCATACACAGGAGTGGTGCCTTACAGAGGATATTCAGCTTGTCATTGAGCACATATGTTTTCATAATATCACTAACAAGGATTCAGATGTCAATCTGATACAGTTCAGTCACAGCTGTCTTTACATTCTCACCGTGACATATGGTCGATCAGAGAACCATGGGATTGGAAAAAAAGTGAACTTGTGATGACGCCATCACTAATATTTTCAGTCACTCCGGCGCAACACGTTTCAGTCTTTGATGAAATCTCCTGCCGTGTATTTCCATTGCAGTTGAATCACTCCATCATTTGCATGTGTGCTCTGACATGTCCCGTGTGATTAAAGTTTCAGTGCCTGTGGCAGAGGTGGTTGGAGTGGAGGAGGGCCGGGTGGAGATCCTGCCCCAGAAGTCGGTTGAGGACAAAGACAAAGACTTCACAGGTGGGTTCTCCAGCCAGATGTCACTCAGGCCTCACTAAGGCAAGTCAACAGCCAACAACGCAGCCCGAGGCAACGTTTTGCTGTTGATATTGCAGTTGAGAACGTTGATCATTTACATACAGTCAAACAATGGAAGGGTCTGTGATCCTCCCCAGTTGATGTGATGGTATTAAAACATCACAATCCCCGCGTTTGACCACAGCTGTGTTTTCTCCGTCCATCACCCGACCCTCAGTTTTCTACGTGCAGCGCAGCAGCAGTGGGAGATCCTCCGGGTTGCTATGGAGACTGGGCCGGACCCAGTTCAGCTGCCCGAGTCGGGTCCTCAGAGACCAGTGGACCAATCACCTGAGGACGGCCGTCAAAACACACAGTGAGGCCGGAGACTCGGAGAGTGGACTAAACTGATATGCAACCCTCTCCATCGCGCTCTGCTTTCATCAAGTGTCATTTTTGTCCGTGCAAATCTTTCAGGTCCATCACGGCCTCATAAACTCTTGGTGTTCATCAACCCGTTTGGAGGAAAGAAGAAAGGAAGACAGATCTTCCATTCCGTGGTCGCCCCCCTGTTTGAGCTGGCTGGTATCAGCTCTCACGTAATCGGTAAAAATCTTCAAATTGTATTCGAATGGTACACTGTCGTTCAATTTAGTGACATCTCGTGGTGAGGTTGCATAATGCAGATACAGTTCCCTTACTTCACTTTTCCCTTCCGAGCATGTAGGAGAACCTAAGGGAGCCTTCAGATATCATCAAAACTCAAAAGGTGTTTAGTTTATCTGTCCTGGGCTGCCGTAAGAACATGTTGGTGCAACATGGCGTCCTCTGAATCTAAGACCCACTAACAACTACGGGCTCATTTTAGCATAAATAAAACAGGTAGTGGATTCAAGCAGAAATCTTAAATCTTAAATTTCTGCCTAAAAAAAAATAGAAAATTCCAACTGAAGGCTACACACTGGACCTTTCCTTTCAAGTCATGTCATCTTCAACCGACTATCCAGTAATCAGGGTCACGGGGTGTTTCTACCAGTGCACATAGGGCCATTGGGGGTGTCAGTCTCAGGGCCAGTGACACTGCAGCATGGTCTGAGTGGGGTTCGAACCAGTGACCATTGAGCCACTGCCGCCCCCCCCCCCCCCCTAAAACATGATGACGTACATGTGATGGCATGTGTCTTGTTCAGTGACTGAGCGGGCGAACCAGGCCAGAGACCACCTCCTGAAGAAAGACCTGACGGGCTTCGACGGGTGAGTGAACACTTTGTGTACGCGCTGTGGCGACGGGGGGGGGGGGGCATTGTCAGCGCGGCGCCCAGGGGGGGGGCCCCAACAGAAACTCCTGTGTTTGTTCGTGACAGGGTGGTGTGTGTGGGCGGCGACGGCATGTTCAGTGAAATACTTCACGGTTTGATCGGGCGGATGCAGCAGGAGTCGGGCCTCTGCGAGTCCGACCCTGCCGTCACCTTGCAGCCCTGTCCGCTTCACATCGGCATCATTCCCGCAGGTATGAGCGCGACGTTAAGAATGCGTACAGCCGCCGGCCCCCCGCCGGCGTCAGACCCGCAGCTGTGACGCCCCCTGTTGTCTGTCGCAGGTTCCACCGACTGCGTGTGCTACGCCACCGTGGGAGCCATCGACCCTCTTACCTCTGCTTTGCACATTATCATCGGTAAATATGCACTCCCACCCCTCGACTGTCAAACCGCTCCCAGCAGTCGACTTGAATTCACTCCAGCTGCACAGACATTCTGTTCGACTCCCCGACAACAACCTGTCATGTCATCCGCAAAGGATGATCACGCTGAGCCGCCAAGGAAAAACTCTTTCTTAGAAGATAAGAGTCAATTCCAAGATCCACACCACAGTTCTCTCCTGAACCCAAAAACTGATTCCTCCTTCCAGCGTTTCATGGTCAATTGCGTTTGGGGAATCTTTCCCGGCAAACATACAAACCTGCCAGCAAGCAAATGGACATGATGGAAAACACAGCTTCCCTTTATAGTGTTTTAATCCCTATTGTATCAATCTCTGACAGAAGCATCCTAAAGTAGCTCAATCATCACTTCTCTGAGCCCCTCGTTTCCTCCTGCAGGAGACTCTCAGCCGTTGGATGTGTGTTCGGTTCACTACGGCCCCTCTCTGGTGCGTTACTCTGTGTCTCTGGTGGGCTACGGCTTCTATGGGGATGTTCTGGCTGAGAGTGAAAAACACCGCTGGATGGGACCCCTGAGATATGATTACTCAGGTGGGATTGATTGAGATTGTTTCATTTCATACACACCATCTCTAAACCTGCCTGACGATTTAGCGTGTGGACATTCAGTCGGCTGAAATCTGCTGAAACATTTTCTGTCATCTTTGAAATATGAAGCCTGAAAGGATAATATGACAATCACGAAGAAAGTTCCTCGTGTGACTCACACCAATTCTACCTCAGTGGCGCGAGAATGTGAAAACAAACATGGAGGTAAAAAAACAGAATGTATCGTCTGCAAGTGTGGAGTGGAGCGTTTGAGGTATTTTACCAAACCAAGGGTGTCAGATCTACGGCTCTTGGGCCAAAACGGACGTAAAATGTACAGGTAACAAGCTGCGCTAGTAGGACAAGTTCACAATAAAGGTATAGTGTGTGGGATTCAGTGAGGTTTAGAGTCGTCCCTTTCAAGCGTGTTATAGAACTCATTGAAACTAGGAAGGTGTGTTGTTTGTCAGGTGGAGGGTAAAGACCCTTTTCCCCTGACTGTGTTCTTTTTGGATGTTTTGTACACATGCTGTGTTGTGCCTCTTTCAGATAAGATCATTGCTCTCTTTGATGCAGGTGCCATCGTCTACCTGAGCAACAGGAGCTACTCGGGTGTGGTTCAGTATCTACCTGCAGACCCGCTGCTCTCCAGCCCCAGGGATAAAACACGCTGCCTCTCAGGGTGAGACTCTCACATACTGTCACAAAACCTCTTGGCATTATAGAGAGGAAGTAAGGACTTTAAAAAAAAAAAAAATAAAGGGCCAAAACAATGTGTCCTGTGGATAATATTTCTATACACGTTTGATTATGTGACACTTTCAAACATGGATTTGTGGAATTGTGATTGTATTTGGCAGAATATCGTTTTCGTTTTAATATAGCAAACAATATATACAGGTGAATGTGATTTCATCTGAGTTATTTTGATGACATGAGAATGACTGTATATTATCTAGTATGTTGAATCTCTCAGCCAAAAGCCCACAAACAACACCACGCACATGTTCACATATTACCCCTCTGTGTGAGGTCCAGGGGGGCAAATGAGACACTTCATACCTATGATACGTAACATGCTTGAGTCAGCTTGTTCAGTCCTCATTCATAAAAGACTAATATCACATGGACGTTAGATTGTAAACAAATGTTTATGTGCACGGACACACTGGTTGGCCCGATGTGTACTGGCAGAAATGCCTCCTGAGCCAGATTACTACCGGATGAGCAGCTGAAGATGACATGACATGACATGACATTATTATTAGATACAAGATACAATATGTAACAAAGAGGTTAAAATTCACCACTTGAGACGCTGTAACTACCACCACCTTTGTGAGGTGTGTGTTCCCTGGGGAAAGTAGAGACCAGGGAGAGAGGAACCCGATCCACTGTAGATGTAAGATGAGCTGTGTTCTGTCCTCTCCTGTAAGAAAGTACAATACCACAACACACCACCGTCCTTGTCTGAGGAAACTCTGCCGACACCGTCAAGGAGCCTGTTATTCTGCAAGTAGCGTGAAACTTTGCGCTCTGTGTGTGCGTGCGTGTGTGTGTGTGTGTGTGTGTGTGTGTAGGTGCGGTGTGTGCTCCAGAAGCGCAGAGAGACTTTTCCCCCACTCCTCAGATTCAGGGTCCATGTACAGCTCCAACTACAGCCTCTTCAGCACTGACTCAGAAGGTAATAAATAATACAACATGCAAATCCCATAAATGCCCCATAGGGACAAAAACGTGAGTTGCGTGTTGTATCCATCACCTCACCCTCACCCTTCTGAACATGCAGGAGAACCTATGGTTGACTTCAGTTGTCATTAACAAACAAAAATGACCAAAATCTTACACACTGCACCTTTAAAAAAACCGCGATCATTATCAGTTATGCCCAAGCGCACTCAGAAACACCCGCGTTGAATATTCCGTTTCTGACACTGCGGCGTTTCAATGAAAGCGTTGTCCCGCTCCTCCCCGTCTCTGCAGGCGAGTGGGTGAGTGTGGAGGGCAGGTTCAGGTGTGTGTCCCTCACGTGCATGTCCAGCTCGTGTCCCCGGAGTCCACTGGGCCTGTCCCCCTCGGCTCACCTGGCCGACGGAACAGGGGACCTCATCCTGGTGTGGGACACCCACCCGCTGGGCTTCCTCAAGTTCCTCCATAGGCACACGAGCACACAGGACCAGGTAGCGCCAACATCCAAACCGAGCCGGAGCGTTGGGCCAACTTGCTTGACCCAGCTCTCCCCTTTCGCTCTTCCCGATAGTTCGACTTCCCGTTTGTGGAGGTCCATCGCGTGAGGGCCGTCCGCTTCTCCCTGCCCCCCTCCTCCAAAGGGGAGGAGGCCTATGAGGAAGCCGCGGGGCCCAGTGTCGGGATGGACGAGGAGGACGGCGCGTACGTGGAGACGGTCAGCAGGAGCGGCTCCCAGCAGCGGCTGGCCGAGAGGGACGTGGAGCGAGAGCTGGCGAGCGGGCAGAAAACGGCCAGCCCCTTCCTGTGCGGCATGTGCTGCAGCAAACCCCCTCCGTCCGTGTCGGTGTGGAACTGTGACGGCGAGATCCTGCCCTTCACCGAGATCCTCTGCAGGTAAGAGCAGATTGAGCTGCAGCTGTGGCTGAGGGGTTGGAGGAGCTGTCCTTTGACCAGAGGGTCGGAGGTTAGATTCCTGCCCCCCCCGCCTCCACACTCCTTGGGCAAGATACTGAACCCCACTTTGTCCCATGTACTCAGAGATACAATGCAAAGTGCTGCAAGTAGAAGCACAGAATGAATGTTTGACGGTAAACTGTACTGTGAAGGCGCTTTGATGGTTCTTCAAGACTTGACAAAGAACAATGACCCTTTAAAGGCACAGTGTGTAGGACGAAGTGAGGTCCTTTGGTGAAGACAGGTGCTTCGGCTGAAATCCTTTCACATCCACACCTCCTGTGTTCTAATGAGACCCAATGGTAGCCCGCAGTTATATTACCATTATGGCTGACCTTGAAAATGTAATATCGCGGCCTGGACCTGCTCTTGATATAAACGTAAGGGCTCAACCCACAGTAATATAGGTAACGGTACCTGTTAAACATCAGTATACTTGTTTCATATTGCATTTTTACGAGAGAAAATACAATATATTTGACTGAATCTCCTGAAATTATTTTCCCGTCTCACAGGATTCATGGCCAGTTAGTGCGTCTGTACGCCCGCGGCATCGAGGACAGCACCTCGGTACACAACGGCAGCGAGGACAGTGACAAGTGTGAGAGGAGGATCGTTCTACACTAATGGGATGAAAAGAATGATGCAATGTTCATGAATGCAGTTACAGTTTACTGACTTTGTTACGTTTTCTCAGCGCAGACAGACAAACTCCCGAGGGGTGGGGGGTTCGATTCCGCCCCCCCCCCCCCCGCCTCCTCACTCCTTGGGCAAGATACTGAACCCCACTTTGTCCCATGTACTCAGAGATACAATGCAAAGTGCTGCAAGTAGAAGCACAGAATGGATGTTTGACTGTAAACTGTACTGTGAAGGTGCTTTGATGGTTCTTCAAGACTTGACAAAGAACAATGACCCTTTAAAGGCACAGTGTGTAGGACGAAGTGAGGTCCTTTGGTGAAGACAGGTGCTTCGGCTGAAATCCTTTCACATCCACACCTCCTGTGTTCTAATGAGACCCAATGGTAGCCCACAGTTATCATATTACCATTATGGCTGACCTTGAAAATGTAATATCGCGGCCTGGACCTGCTCTTGATGTAAACGTAAGGGCTCAACCCACAGTAATATAGGTAACAGTACCTGTTAAACATCAGTATACTTGTTTCATCTTGCATTTTTACTCGAGAAAATACAATATATTTGACTAAATCTCCTGAAATTATTTTCCCGTCTCACAGGATTCATGGCCAGTTAGTGCGTCTGTACGCCCGCGGCATCGAGGACAGCACCTCGGTTCACAACGGCAGCGAGGACAGTGACAAGTGTGAGAGGAGGATCGTTCTACACTAATGGGATGAAAAGAATGAAGCAATGTTCATGAATGCAGTTACAGTTTACTGACTTTGTTACGTTTTCTCAGCGCAGACAGACAAAAAAGTGTATTTATTCATGTTGTTTTGTTAAAAGCTCTATTTAAGGACAATCTGATGTTCATCTGTGGTGCAGGTTTTCTCTGCACCATCTAACTTAACACAACACCGTGTAAAGTGTGCACGTGTGTGTGCAGGCTTTGTTTTGAGCATTTTGTGTATGAAGGAGAATAATTGAATACTTTATGAATTTTTTACATGCTTTAATGTGATTAGCTCAAGTCCATCAGTGAACTGAATACAGGAAGTAACAACTTCCTGTATTCTTGAACATAAACGATGTGAAATACAGTTTTATTATTAACTAAATTAAGACTTTTTAGGAGTGTGAACATTTGATGGAGATCAGATAGATTTAAAGTTTGGGCTGTGGTGGAGGCATGTGTTCTAATAAATGATATTCTAATTTAAAGGTCCAGTGTGTAAGGTTTTCATCAAAAGGATCCATTAGCACAAATGGAACACAAAATAATTATACTAATGTTTTATGAGCATATTGTCACATTAAGGTATGAATTGTTATGTTTTTCCCAAGAAACAAACAGTACAATTTACCTCTGGAGTAGTTTCTCTTTACAAAGGCTGCCATGTTGGATCCCTATGATCCTACAGTAGATCCTAATTTCTGTTTAGTAGTAAGCAAAGGCCTCCATGTGTTCCAGCACATGCTTTGGACGTAAGGGTGGTGTCAACGATTAATTATTGCATTGTGTAAATGTTAGGGGGGAAAAAGGACTAATTAATAAACAAATGCTGTGGTCCCCGAGGAGAAGTGAAACGATCATCTTAGCTCCACTTCACGTGGCTCTCCCTAAACCTGTGTGTGTGTGTGGTGTGTGTGCGCGCGCGCGCACTTTTCCCGCTAGGCCATGAACCTGGTAGAGACAGACACACAACACAGTGAGAGATTGAACAAAAACTCTTTTGCAATAGATTGTAATCAAATGTGCAGATTTAAGATGTAGCTCAGGCCCGGAGATTGTTGTTATCTGAAGCAGGAGATTAAGTGTCTCCTGTGTTAATCACACACACACACACACACGTTCTTATTCAAACCAGACCAACACATCCTCCTTGTGTAAACAGCACTCACTACCAGGCAGTTAACCACCAACCAAAGTAGCTCTTTAACTCCCGTTACAGCAAATATGACACCGGATCTGGCTGCGATGAATCACACAAGCACAGGTTGGGATCATTCCATTTCCAAAGTCTCATTATTGCAAAGTATTCACCGAAAGACAAAGTGAATTAGACCAGAAAGTGGAGGCTGATTTATTTAGAAATAAATGTACAGGTGAACACAGAAATCAGGTGACTACAGTCATTGTGTTTCCACCTCCATTCAGTGATTCGGGTTTCCCTCTGTCGGTGCAGACGCAATCAAAGAGTGAAGCAGCAGTGACGGATCACAGTAAACATTCGAGTGAAAGTGTCTGTGAGTGTGACAGAGGACATCATGTGGTGTGGGGGTGCACCCACTTGTATGTTCCCTCATAGCGGAAGCCAACTCTCTTCACAAGCTCGTCCGCTTCCCTCGGACCACGACTGTGGACACAAAGAATGACGGGCGGCGCTGAACCTCGGCCGACACGCGCGCGTTTTATTCAGCCAGATGAAATGAGGCCTTACCTTCCATAAGTGTAAGGTATGGGCCGTGTCTGCTCTCCTTCTATCTGGTGAAGGAGTGGGGTGAAGATCCTCCAGGCCTCCCGCAACTCGTCACTATGACAGATCAGTTCAAGTACACACAGTATGTGAGTATACACACACACACACACACACATTCTTGTACTTCTATCTTAGTGAGAGCACTGTACTTTGAAGCCTTACATCTCATTTGTTTGGATTTTCTTATACAAGCATCAAACTGCCTCAGCTTCTCATTAAATAGATTTGAGAATTTGAAAATGTTCCTCTATCGGTTCGCGGCTCGTCACTAAGGGGTGACGGTGGGTCCCGAACCCAGACCAGTTGAGAACCACATGTGCAAAAATTTTACTCACAAAGACACAAGTACAACACACACACACACACAACAACAAATGGCTAAGACGATGAACGATGACAATAAATGGCATGTTTATAACCCACCTGCGAACAAAGTGCATCTGATTCCCACAGAACACGTCCAGAATCAGTCTCTCATAAGCATCTGGCAGCTTCACATCCTAAATGAAGATGACACTTGTTAGAAATGTGTTGTTAAATTACATTGTGTTATGTGGCATTTTGTTGTTAAATTCTATTATGTTGTGGTTTGTTTGAACCCTATGACACATGTGATTTGTTAGTGTCATATGATACATTCTCTCACCTCGAGTCACCTCATGTTTTGTTATTACTCCATGTTACGTTGTGTATTGGTTTGTTATGTTATGTTGTTGGTATGTTGGTTAAGTTATGTAAGAGCACTGTGAGACATTCATTTTGAATCTCGGAGTTCTCTTGTGAACCTATCGGACTGTAAAACATCTGACTATGAGACGCATAAGAAATAGCTCCCGGTGGGCCCTTGGGGTCCTGTGAGCCTGCAGCACCTTGTATCTGCTCTTGTACGTGAGGTCCAGCTCCGTCTCCTCGGGGCTGAAATAAACCCCCGGCCTCTTCGTCATCATCTTCAGGTAAATGGCTTCATCTGGCTGCACCCGCACCACCAGCTCATTCCTCTGGCAGCGCTCGCTGAAGACGTCTCCCGGCACGTCTGTGAACTGCAGACGCACCTCCGCCTTCCGCTCATTCAGAGCTTTACCACAGCGCAGGATGAAAGGAACTCCTGATGGAGGAGAGGAGGAGGATGGTACCAGGACAGAGAGGTCATGAAAGAGGAGAAAAGGATGAACGACAAAGAGGCTATAAAAATGTTGGCTCACCATCCCATCGTTCATTCTGGACATACAACACTGCCGTGGCAAAGGTAGGCGTGCAGGAGTCATTTGGAACAGTGGGGTCGTCAAGGTAACCCATCTTGGAATCGGCCTCCCCCTCGGGGTCCCCGACGTACTGGCCGAGCACCACATCCCTCATGGCAGCGGGAGCTATGCACTTCAACACCTTCACCTGCAGAGGATCAAAAGCACAGAGCGGCACGCCGAGGATGACGGATACGTCGTTTTCAAAGACAAAGCTCATTGATTGGCTGTTGTTTACCTTTTCATCCCTGACATCATCGGGGCTGGTGGAAGCAGGTTTCTCCATGGCAACCAAGCAGAGCATCTGGAGGAGGTGGTTCTGCATGACATCACTGTCCCACAGAGTGTTCCGTGTGAATGAGGGCGCGATTTTAACGTTGAAGTATTCCAAGTCTTATCTGCCTCTTACCGCACGATTCCAAAGTCATCGAAGTATCCTCCACGACCTTGAGTGCCGAAAGGCTCCTTAAAGGTCAGAACCACGCAGGCAACATTGTTCCTGTTCCATATGGGTCCAAAGATACGATTTCCAAACCTGAAGAAGCAGATTCAAACCTGATCTATGGTTCGTCTATCCATTCAATACCTGTAACAATTATCCCGTGAGGGTAGCACCAGGTCAGGAGCTGATCCAGGACACACCCAGGACAGGTGGACACTCAAATGACCATTCACTCATTTCAGATTAGTCAATTTAGATTCTCCGAGTGCCAGAAATGACCAAAATCTTACACACAGCACCTTTAAAGCAAGGCATAGAGAGCAGTGAAGATTTCATCAGTGACATCATTGCAATCAACACTGTTCTCCCATCATGCACCGAGGTCAGAGAATAACCTTCAAAAACTCACAGATTAAAAACACTCATTCTTTAATGATTTTAAAAGTATCATAAATAACGCAGATTTTCTAATCTCAATGGGACTTCCTGGTTAAATAAAAAAAATAAAAAAATTGACGAAGTGAAGGCCACCAGTCCTCCTGTGATGTTCTCCGGCCGAGAACCCTTCTAAGTCGCCTCATTTACTTGAGGTCAAGTGCACTAAGTAGTTTGGATGGAGCCCGTTACCTGAGCACCATGAGGTTCTGCACCATTTCTTTGCCCAGGTAGTGGTCTATGCGGTAGATCTGCTCCTCTGTGAACATGGAGGAGAGGTGGGCCGACAGCTCCTGTGAACTCTGGAGGTCTCGACCAAACGGCTTCTCCACAATGACCCTGTTCCAGCCTCTGTTGTGCAAACACAGCAGAGGGGGGTCAAAAACCAAAAGGATCCGTCGGCATGCGACAACTTTGTGAGCTGGTAGAAACGTACTTGCAGCTGGTGCAGTGGGTCCTGATGTTGGTGCTGACGTGGTGGTAGACGGTTGGCGGCAGAGCGAGGTAGAAGAGTCGGTTGGCCTCAGCTCCTCCAGGCAGAGACGACAGATGGGAACTGAGTCGCTCAAAGGAGCTGCCATCATCATAGCTGCCTCTCACGTAGGAGTTCCTAGAGACAAAGGCTGAGAGACTCGCACTCTCCTCATCAGTCGCCTGGAATTAAAGATTCATTAAGTATTTCATTTGATTTCGTTTGTTTGTTTTTTTTAAGAATAGAATAAAACTTAACTAATCTGCATTGGGGAAATGATTTGAAACAGGATAACTGGAATACAGCATGTGGTTAACACGAGCCTCAGAGATTTTTTATGTTTTGCTCCATAATACAAACAAATCTGTAAACAGGCTAATTGTGATGCAAATCGGTTATGAATGATTCAACATGCAGCTGCAGTGTGGTTGGCTGATGATTTAACATTCGCATTTTACTTTAAATGATCATAATGAAACTCCCAAAACAATAAAAGATGGTGTATGTGAAGGTTTAAATTGCCGAACAGAACCTGTGTCCTCCACTTGTATTTTCTACAGAGCTTCATTTCATTCATTCCTGCAAACACACCTCAAGCCCTCAATCAATAATCCAATCAGAAGCCTTTGATGTACTGCACCTTCATATACGGCAGACATGCTATGTTGATGTCCTCCACCGTCAGGTCAGACCGTGAAAACCCCACAAAGTAGGTGTTGTGTGGGAGCAGGCCATCTCTGAACAACCACCTGGAGAGGGAACAACAGTCTCATGTCATGACACAGGATCCCATCTCAACCCAAAACACACAGAAAGCAAAAAAGGAGAAGCGGGGGGCTCGTCGCTCACCATAAAGTCGGGTAGATCTTCTTCCTGGCGAGATCCCCCTGTGCAAATAATACACATGCAGAGAAGCTTTTGATCTTGATAATCACCGTGACTCAGTGAGTCCAAAGAGCAAGTAAACATCAAAAACCCGTCATCAAGGTGGTGTGAGTGGATTAGTTGGGAGTGAAAACGCTGTCAACGAAATTCTCTCAACGCTCGGCGGAGTGACAATTGGTAGCATTTAGAATGATGAGAAATGAAATAGTAAAATAGAGAAAAAACAAAAGGAGAGATTGAAAGAGGCTTGTTTTTTCTGATTGCCACAAACAAGAATGCCAATCACATCCTTCTCTCTAATTTTCATCTATAACTTTTCAAAAACAGACAAAGCAATCATAGTGTTGTTTTGACTTTAAAGCTGGGGGGGGGGAGCAGGCAATCATCTCATGTTAGAAGAAGTTGAAAGACTGTACTCACAGAGGCTCCCAGGATGATGAATACATGAGTGTTGGAGAGAGCGGCCTGCTCCTCTCCGTACAGCTCCTTCCTCAGCTGCCCGAACACCTCCGAGCGGGTCAGAGGCTCAGAGCTCATCTTTCTGCCCATATGCTCTCGCTCTCTCTCTCTCTCCCTCTCCCTCCCTTCTGAGGCCACTGTGGGCTGCCTCACTCAACAACATGCTGAAATGTCCATTGTCATCCTTGCCTTGCAGAAAAGCTCAGTGGGTTTATACTGCCACCTATTGATTCTGAAAGAAAAAGGGACGTCGTGCCGCTGCTTCCTCATACTTTGTCACCCCGTCTCCTCTCCCGCTGCAGGTTTGCTCTATAGATCTGATTAAATGTGTGGGTTTCATCAGATCCGGTTTGACGAGCTGAAAGGTTATCAGCCTGTTCACATCTCACAGGCGAGTTCAGTTCAACACAAAGCTGACAAACTGGGCGGAATTTTCCTTGCTCAACCACTCCCTGGATAAACGTTGCGCAAACGTTAACTCTGACTTGAGACGGTCTCTGAGCTTTGTCGTGGACCGGTCCCCTTTTGTGTCAATAACCTCTGGTGTGTCACCTTTAACTGTCGCACAATGACCATTGAAAGTGCTCCCATGGAAGCAGACACATTCTGAATCCAAATGATATAAATATCTTCAGTGTATTCATCGGTGACCACAACAGAGTCTGAGTGAATCATTCTTTCAGGATATGGTGGTCGAGGTAAATCATTATCCACCTCACTCAACTAAAAAAATTAAGAAATAAATAAACTACAATTCAATCAGGACAGATGCAACGTGTTGGTCATAAGAAGATATTTTTAATTATAACTTCCAAAAGTGTATCTTTGAATATTGAAAATAGAAATTATGAATCTTTTAATTGTAGAAATCACTCACTTAAAACTAATTTTCATAGTAAAAATTGGATTTATGGTAAAATTTCATTCATCGTCAGACAAATGAAATAAAACTCTGCACAGTGACGTTCCGAGCTGGAGTGTACATTCACGGAATTAAGTGAACCAGAGTTCACAGCCATTGTCCCGTGGTCAAGCTGCATCTTATGTCCGTAACATCCACAGTATGTGGGTGCTGAGTTTCTCCCACCACCTTCAAATGTCTTTCCTGAGCTTCTATCATAAATAAATGTAAAACGTGTGAAGGCCAACCTTCGCCTCCTCAACATGTGCGACAGTCCTCCCTTCATCTGTCCACTCACTACGGCCAAATGACCCGAGGTCCACAGGATGAAGTCCTGCCAGATCAATGTAGAGTCTGTCTGAGGACAGGGGGGTGGGGGGGGGCACCGGGGACCAGAGGTCATGTGACGGGCAGGTTGGGAGGTCAGCTGAATGTCCATTGCTGTTGGGGGTCTGCAGCATTACAGTTGTTCATCTGGATCTGGTCTCCGCTCAGCTGTAAACATTTCCCACTGCTGGGATTCTTCAGGAGATTGTCCTGGAGAGTAGAATTGGCAAAAAGTGAAACACTGAGGATATAAACCCGTGGTCCAGTTTGTTTGGCAACACTTGCGACTACTCAGTTGGCACCCTTGTGCCGTCGGAACTGACTTCAAGGTTTGACAATCAGTACAGGCAGAAACTCAGTTTCAACTTGTCAGGTAACAACTTGTCCTCCGTGTTATTATTGCTTTTCCATGAGCTTGAACGGATAGAGATAAAGTAGCTAGCAAGTACAATTATGGAGAGAAAGACAAAAAGAAAGAAACATGCTCACCCAAAATAAAAATAAAAATAGGGTTCAGTGGATTTTCACAAAAACTTGCTTACAGCCTTAAATCTGAAAGATTAGATAGTGATGTGATGTCGACGCGTTACGTTTGCATCTGCCCTCATTGGCTCCTCACCTCTGTAATGATCCACTCCTGTTGTGGTGACACACTGCTTCCTTTCCCCTTTCGCTGACAATACTCCAGCTTCACCGGCTCCGACTGAGCGTTGGCATGAAGACAGAGCTCCTTTGCAATGTTATGCCTCAGCTCCTTGTGACTAGAGTATTCAAAGTACTGGAGGAGACAATCCAGCAGTTAGAGCGCCAATGAAACGGGAGATCATGACTGTATTTCAAACACTCGACTTCACTGGTGTAAGACAGCGCACCTGATTGCCTCCCATGTTGTGACACGTGTACATGATCAAAGGTTTCCCTCCCTGGTTGTTCTCCCCGGCATCCAGGCAGTTCTGAGATGCTCCGTTTTTGAGCTGGTGCAACGAGAGAAACAGAAGCTGCAGATCCGAGTTGTGTTCGGGGCAGAACGTCGAGAGGAACATTACTTACTGCTCCATATTTGACTGGCGCCAAGTCTGGAATGAAGGCCTCCGGGTAGATGTTGTTCAGGTACCAGGTGAAGTTCTTGCACTGCAGCCGCTCTCGTAGGTTCAGACGACCGGAGATGTCTCCGTACCTGTTCTAGAATAGTGAAGCGAGTGGCGGAACAGATTCTGAGATGAGAGGTGGGAGGAGAGAGGCGAGGGGGCAAAACGCATTGATCGCCGTCGACGGGTCAGACTGACCTCGCTGGCTATAAGCGCGGCGTTCTTGTTGCGGCGGTAGAAGATCTTCTTGTACTCGTCCATCCAGACCTCAGCCAGGCGCACCTGGTTGCGAGTGATGACCTCTGTGCCTTTGGGGAAGGTATGGGGGCTCTTGGTGCGGAACACGTGGCCCACCACAGAACACGGGATGATCTCTAGCTGACCCCCACACTGCCACACCTGTTACGACATAGACGTTCAGCGGCTCAGCCTGCTACTCCATCGGAGGACGTACTGTAATATGCGCAAGTGAAGGAGGTGGAGACTGACCCTGAATGACATCTCCACATTCTCTCCTCCCCAGATCTCCATCTGCTCGTCGTATGTTCCGATGTGTTCAAAGTATTTCTTTGAGATGGAGAAAAGGCCACCAGCAAAAGTGGGGGTCCTGAAAGTTGTACAGGCAGGTACAGAAACTTTTAGGCAGTTTGTAGGATATAGAGACACATAGTGGTGAAGTTGCATCTTGCGACTGAAATCTCCCCACCTCGCCCCTTCCTCCCAATCATGACGGAGAACCTATGGTCTTTTACATTCTGGGCTACTGTAAAAACATGGCGGTCCAACATGGCAGCCTCCATTGAGCGGACATGCATCTACATCATCATGTAAATTCAGCTAAGACACAGGATCTTGAGCTGTTCCAGGTGAAACTGATGTCACTTCGCAGTTCTTACTTTACAGGGTAGGTTTCATCCTTGCGCAGCCTCTTGGCATCCTCAGGAATCGCCTCCCAGCCGAAAGACAAGCCCCAGTCGAAGTTGCCTCTGTTGAAAGCTCTGTTTGTGGACACAGGCTTGTAGAACTGGAAATTGTTGAGGTCGATGGTGGCGATTTCTGGACTCACCACGGCCGTGGGCTCTTCAACGATGCGAGCCAGGAGGGGTTCAAGCCATCCGTGCCAACACTCACCTGTACACACATCACTTTCAATTTCACCGCCTAATAAGAATTTACATTCATTTTGGTGGATGTTTTTACTAAAGTGACAGATCTTTCTGTTCCTTTCCTGCAACAGTGTTCAGGGATCAACTGATATTGACGTTGTGGAGCTGATACAATGACTAATAAATAAATATGTGCCTAAACAGCTTCTCCAACACTCTACGTTAAACCATTGTGCTAGTAGTATACTGAAATACAGTTTTTAATGATCCAATGGCAGTGCCATCGCTCAGCACGGCTCAACACGAGGCTTGTGGTTGTGTGTGTTTTCTCACAGTGAGCATCCAGGAAGGTGAGGATCTCTCCCTGAGCATAACGGGCACCCAACAGCCGGGCTGTGATGAGGCCCTTCCTCTCCGTCTGCCTCAACACATGCACGATCTTCAGCTTAGACACATAGACCTCCAGCTGGCCCTTCAGGTGCTCTGCAGACGGAAATACACATTGTTGTCGTTTGAATCAATAGTGTTTAATGGCACAGTGACAGGGATTTGGTGAGATCCAGTGTTGAAACGGCATTTTACAGGTGATCACCTTCCCTCACCCTTTGCTGTTGAGCATGGAGGAAAAAACTACAACAGCCCTAGGTTATCATAAAAAAAGCTCAAGAAGTATTGAACATATTCTGCTCTGGGCTACTGTGAAAATCTGTATCAATATAGAGCTCATTCAAGGGAATGAAAACAACTATTCATAAGTCAGGGAACTATGCACAAACACACACATTATTTTACGTTCCATTTTTGTCAACATAATCTAAATCGTAGACACTCCATCTTAAGTCAGTAAGCACCATCTACATTTCTTTAAGGCTGGGAGTATAGAAAGTAATGACATCTATTGGTGAGCTTGTATGTTGCAGGTGAATGCCACACCTCACCCTTCCTATACATGTTTACGGCAATACAACTGGCCTTGAACATGAAATCATAGCTCTAGCCTTGCTGCAGTTAGAGAGAACAGAACCAAAGCTGGAACATAGGAACTCTGTAAAAGCAGCAAAATACACAAATAAATAAAAAAATAAATAAAAAAAACAATAATAAGATAACTATTTCAGTGCAAAGCAGAGCACATTTAAGCTAGAGTCGACGCTATGTGAGTGCAAGAGCATTACAAAATCAAAATTGCTAAATGATGCTTAAGAATTAAAAAACGACCTCCTAAAATACAGATGAACGAGTCCATCTGCTTGATCTCAGGTGAAACACTCTTCAAACCCAAGTAACAGATGTTCTCATGGAGATGACGACAACACTGACTTTTGTTGCTGGTAAATTGGGTCGCACTTCCTCTTGTGGTGCAGTGAGAAGCGTGAGGCACGCGAATGGTTTCTCATAAGTTTGAGCTTGAGTGAGCCGACCAATCAGAATGTCGTGACACAAAGACAGAGAGCCGCTTCCAAAAAGGGGAAGTTTGTGTTTAGTGGGAAACATGTGAATGCTGGTCACGGTAACGGCTGTGTGGTTCATAACTTATAACTGATATTAAAGACATTTCCAGTCAATCAGTGGTTGAACACTGAGTTCCTCTTTTGTCACAACTGATCCGTTTCACTGAGCCAAATTTCACAGAGAAGACATTGCGCCGCATCGTTCAGTCCTCTCGTCAGTCAGCACTGCACCGGGTGTCAGTCAGTCAACCCGGAGATTTTTATGTACACGTGGAACAGAGTCTTTATGACCTTAGTCCTGTTGTCTCTGTACACATGCAGCCTCCTGGAAGTCATTTCAAACAAATTCCAACCTCCTGCTACCGTTGTTTGCATTTTACAAATCAAAAAAATAAAAACCCAACCTCACACCCTTCAATGTTATCTTATCAGACCACACTCCTTACTTTGACAGGAATGCTGCCCAATAAACTAAAGGTCAAATCTTATTAATAAATAACTTTTTTTCTCTCTTTATTCTCTGCAGTTGACCAATTTTTTCTTTTTAAATGATCCACATGAACTGTTTTTGGGGAATCGTCTCTCATGTTGACATCGTCTTGCCTCACTCTCTCTTATTATGAAATTTATCTTGTTTATTTTCAACAATGGCTTTGAAATAAAGTTAAAAGGTGCGTTTGGCAGCTATTTTTTGGGGTTTGAAATAACAGGCTGTAACAAAAGCTAAGAAATAGACAGTCCCTCATTTACTCAGTCTTCTCTATCTGCCTTTGGTCAGCGACTGTATCTAGGTGACTCGTCTTTAGCTGGTTTATATACAGAAGCAACAGAGCGTAGCGACTCGGAAATGGAGTCGGCAAACAAACTGAGCCGTACTCTCCATTTCATGTGCCAGGTTGGAGCTTCCACCGCTCTTGAGTGCAAATACTGCAGCATTAACGTGTGGCATGTCACTTGATGAAGATTTCTGTCATTTTTGTCACTTCTCAAAATACCACAAAGCAATAACATACTGACATTTTCATTCATTTATAAATCACCTAAATATATATATTTTCCCCAAGACCCTAAAATGAGCCCATTAATGTCTATTCACATGAGGAGCGGGTCCTCTCTACGGAGGCCGCCATGTTTTGTACAGTAGCCCAGACAGGAAGTGCTAAACATCTTTTGAGTTTCAGTGACAACAGAAGTCTACCATAAGTTCTCTTGCATATTCGTGAGGGTGAGGTGATGGATACAACATGCAACTTCACCTCTAGAGGTCACCAAATCTTACACACTGCACCTCTAAAATCAATATTATAACAGAATAATTCAGCCTTTCTTTTAATGAAGCACCTGCCATTCTCCACCTCCTCTAAAACCTAATTTACATGAAATTAAATCAAATTAAAAGCACTCAACATGGTTAGCACACACACTGAACCAAGAGAAACTGCTTCTCCTGCTGTCACCTTTCTGTTAACTGTTGTTTATATTCTGTGGGTCACTGACTGTGCATGTCTTGGTATTGGTGTGTACCTGCAGTACTGGCGTCATCCACCAAGATGATCTCTTTGAGCATGATCGCAGGAGCTGTGTGCAGAACACTGTGGACCGTCCTGAGGAGAGTGGACCAGGCCTCGTTATGGAAGACTATTATGACACTGGTGTCGGGCAGAGGTGGACAACGCCGAAACTTTCTCTCCACACACCTGCAGGAAAAGTGGAGGGCAAGGTAAATACACAAAGGAGGGACCAAGAGAGAGTAAGCAAATAATACTGGGAGAGATGTGGACAAGTGAGTCTTCCAGGGCCACGTAGGTATGACCGGCCGTTGTGTGCAAGTAGTCTGGCTGTAACTAGGTCAACGTGGAGTCATAAAGAGGCTGCTAATTCAAAAACTCCATAAAATAAAGAGTTCAAGGCCGCTTCAAGCCTGTGACACGTTCTTATGTCAAGTTGGACAAACATCGACAGTGGGAGAGAAAATTAAAATGTTTGAACAACAACTCAGATAATCTCAGTCTGAACGATCAAGGATACTAACTTGTTCACGGTGCCGCACTGTTCTCAGTTAAAAGACCTGTAGGAAAGTAACGTCTCGAGCAGGGAATTACTTTTTTTTTACTCTGACCTGTGCCCTTTCAGAAGAGATAAGTCCGAATTACGTGAGATCATTCTGAAAACTCTTACTCCGGAGCCCTCGAGTCATCCCCGAGACTTCGACTGAGTGAGACGCGGTCACTTGCGAACTGGTTGAAACAGTGCCGCGTCATGCCCTCCTCCTTCTCCTTCTCCTCCTCTGGGCTCATGTGGTCCTGTTGGAATGGCCCCCCACCAGCCCCAGGGCCGTTGGCATCCTGCGGGGGTCTCTCAAAGTGAGGCTTGAGTTCAGCTCTTGTGTAGAAGCCGGAGGGACACTTGGGGTCCTCGGTTGGCTGCTCCTGCTTCGCCGGTGGCGGCTGAGGGGCTCTTATCTGGAAGCCAATGTTATTGACAGCCTGTCGCACCATGACCAACATCTGGTCCTTCTTGTCCACCAGCTCCTGAAACCAGGGGTCGCTGACGGGCGAAGAGCCGACATCCTTCTGCAGCACAACCAGCATCACCAAGAAAAGAGTCCCCCCGAGCACCACCAGCTTCAGAGGGGACATACGGCGGCGAAGGAACCGCATCTTTCACCAAAAAAATTAACAAAAAAAAGAAAAGAAAAAAAAGAAGGATTAAAAAAAAAAAAGGTGTTGATCCCAGGGCTGTAGAGAACAGAAAAACTAAAGTAAATCCTAGAGTTTCAACGAAGCTAAGAACATTTCCTCATTCACAACCTCTCACCTTTAATCCCGACACATCCTGCGAGGTGTCCCTGCAGCAAAGAATGAAAGACAAAATATCTTAAACCAGTCTGTGCGTCTCGGCAACTGTCATAGCAGCGGGCGATCCAGCCAAACCTCCGGTCTCTCAAGGAAACAGTCCCACGGGGGCAGAGGGAGAGAACCAGGAGGAGGGGGAGGAGGAGGAGGAGGAGGGGAGATAACAAAACACACCACGCCTCTCAGCTCCACACCTGAATCCACCTGCTCTGGTCACAGTCCTCCAGGACCCACGTGGCAGCAGGTGGGCAGCGGCACTGCTCGCTCAGGCTGCAACTCCCATGCTGGTTAATAAGTGACACGAAGAAGTCCTTCGCTCAGACACCTGCTCCTCGACACCTCGGCGGTTAACCGTCAGCTGCCATCTGCAACAGGAAGTGGAATTGTGCTTCGTGGAGCGTGACGTGCGGGGACCACAGGTGGATCCTGTGCTTGCCGCAAACCCCAACTGTTTCCTGCTGAGTGAAATGGGATATCGTCACCTGCAGGTCCTCCACTGATCACTTCACTCTTACTTGGTCATCATTTATTAAATCCATTCTCAGGTTGGGCCCAATTCAGGGGGAGGGAGGGGGGGGGCGCTGTTTTGGCATTTCCCAGTTGAAGGGAAACAAAGCTCACTAGAAAAGTATGAAATGGCCAACCAGTTCATCCAGTTTGCTGCAAGAGATATGGAGGAGGAGGAAGTGAGGGGGAGACATGACAACACACGGTCAATCTTGATTTACAGGAATAACAACGCTTTACCTGTGAGACACAGGACCAAACATGACTCATTCCACAAATGAACTCTTCTCCATAGTTTGGAATAAGCACATGGGGACAAACTGTGGCATGTAGAAAGTACAACACACGACCGAAAGGAAAGAGAAAGACCCGTTTCCTCAATTTATCTGGACTGTACTGTCAGGACACTGGTGTGTACTGTCTGTGTACTGGTGTGTACCGTCAGTATAAATCATATATTAGACACACACACAGGCTCTAACCGTCAGAGTGAGCAGGTGAGTGTGACCCGGTGTCTCTCTGCTCTAAGAGCAGCTTCTTACCTCCCAAGTGTCGCTCTGTCTCCTCCTGCTGTTGCTCCGACACTTCCTCACCGGCGGGAAGTGGAGAGCCGAGCGCCCACGGCCTGCTTTACGGCTCTGTGGAGTGACACCGAGGAGTGGTCCAAACACACACACATACAAGCGCCCGTGCGCACACACACACACAAACACACACACACACACACGAGGAGCTGTGTCTTCCTCACTCAGCCTGAGAACACAACAGGTGCCATCTGATAACCTGATTGGCTGGAGTCCCCTACTGGTGGCGCGTGAATGTAAACATACTGATTTCCGTCATCCGTTTTTGGCCTAAAATGGCTATGCAGCACAAAAACCGACACATTTGTTCCTAAGGGACAAAAATGCCCCATTGACAACCAGTGAAAATGCCATTTTTGATTCCCCATTTATTTTGACAAATTAATACAATCCGTTAAGTTAAGATATCATTTTGGACAACTGGCTTTCAGTTCTAAATTTTTATATTTTACCAGTACCGGGCAGTACTTTTTACCATTTAAAGCATTTTTTTTTTTTACTGTTTTCTGCAAGGTTGTTATGACCCTGAAATGATGTTGGATTATGGTCTGTATGGGGAAAAAGTGTGTGTGTGTGTGTGTGTGTGTGATTCATGTCCAAGTCTTTTATCAAGGAAAGCGACACTGCATTTATAAGCGAATTCAAACATAAGAACGAGGAGCTTTATGGTAAGAATTAAGATAAGATAAGATACGTCAGCAGCAAGAACCAAAACTGGACTGCTCTTGATCCTGGATCCATCACATTCAGCGCCATGATTGACACATTGAAACTGCTTCCCAGCAGTTTTTGCGATGCAGATAATTTTGTCCTTAGGGACAAATGTTTTTTCGTTTTTTTTTCAAAGGAACTCTTAAGGGTTAAAGGGCACTTTCACCGAAAATACAGTTCTGTGCTCATGTACAGACATAAATAATTGCTGACAGATCAATCACACACACAAAGAAACATACCATGGGCATCACACACACACTTATAGCCACTTAGTCCTTCTTGCCTTCAGAATGTCTCTAATTCTTCATGCAAACCCTGACGTCAACCCAACCTCTCCTCCTTCCCCGTCTGATGCTCATGTCGTTGACTATTCAAATGCACTGAGTTGGTGTCATGTGATTGGCTGATCAGATATTTGCTTTGACGTGTGTTTGAACAGGTGTATTCAATAAAGTGGTGAATGAACACAGGTGTGGTTGTATATAGTATTATTTGCCCCCTCCCACATGATATAGTGTGTATAAGCATTCATAAACACTGTTTGCTTACATACGTACTTAATGTACTCACTCAAGAGTAATTTAGAGATGTAGAGATTATAAAATACATTTTACACACACACACACACAAATATATGATGACGCGGCGTGAGAAAAGTGGACTGACGCGAGAGCTGGTGTTTTTGTTTACCGTTGTCGTCACGGCAACCGGCCTTTGTATTTCAGCGTCGGTCCTTCTCTCCAGATGCTGACACTGACCTTGTCGTTCCTAAAAAGAGTTTGGTTCATTGGCGCGCGATGTGTCTCGTTCCCTCCGATGTGGCGTGCGGCGGCGGAAACGTCGCAGCCTTGGCCTTGGCCGCGCCCACTCCTCTGAGTCCTGCGCAGGGTCTCATGGTGCGTTGCAGCAGGTCAAACTCTCGGAGGCTCTGACATCACGTCCATTCCCTTTCGCGCTCACACGTGCAAAACCTCCAGGGTGGATCCAGAGGTTTTGCTCCAAAGTCCAAATCAGAGCTGGAACGATGAATCGATGATGATAAAATGTTTCGATTACAAATTCCCTGAATTGATTAATCGAATCTTTGATTCATATGTTGCTGTAACTGTTTAAGTTTATAGGAACTGATGAAACATGAGCTGCTTCTCATTCATGAACAATGCACGAGCCTGCACGCGCACACACACACACACACACACACACACACACACACACACACACACACACACACACACA
>JAFBJT010110751.1:85759-97951 GCA_016785325.1 Chascanopsetta lugubris | reverse complement strand
ATACGCCCCCCCCCCCGGCCCACCCCAACACCCCCTCCTGTGCTCCGCCTCTTTGCCCGTTTTTATAAGAACCACAATGGAAGAAGGGGGCGGAGTTAGTTGGTCCTCTGACCTTGCGGAACTTCTCCATCTGTTTGTACGTGTCTGGGTCCAGTTCCTGAGACACGTCCTTCATCCACAGCAGCGCGGCGCGGTACTCCGTCCGGCTCTGCTCCATGCGGTTCACCGTCAGCCAGGTGTCGGAGATGGCTCGGTAGCGAAAGGTCTCCACCTCCTGGTACAGGCGGCACAGAGGGCTCCTCAGGGCCAGTCTGTGGGAGGCCAGAGTCTCTGTTTAACACCTGCGCACCGGGACTCGGCTCGTCCGCGGCAGAATCAGCCATCGGGCTTTAAAGGTGCAGTGTGCACCATTCATTTTTGACACTTCTAAAAAAAAAAATATGACCAAAACAATCGCACACTGACATTTTCGTGGATTTTTAATCAGCTCAATGTATTCTTTTGTATTTACACTTTAATGAGCCCATTAATGACTATTTACATATTTACTGACCTTTAAAGGTGCAGTGTGTAAGATGTGGTGACCTCTAGAGGTGAAATTGCACATTGTATCCATCACCTCACTCTTCTGAACATGAGGAGAACCTGTGGTCGACTTCAGTTGTCGTTGAAACTCTAAAGATGTTTAGTATGTTCACTCTGGGCTACTGTAAAAACATGGCCGCCCCCGTAGAGAGGATCCACTCCACATGTAAATATACATTCATGGGCTCATTTAAGGGAAGTGGAAACAATAAAAGATTTAGGTGACTATAAATGCCATTGCTGTCATTGTTTTGTAATATTTTTAGACAGTGACAGAAACGCTGTAACTCTTGCACACTGCACCTTTAATAGGTCCTCACCTCTGCTGGGAGGAGAAGCACAGCGCCTTCCCTGTGGCCTGCATGATCTTTCCCGCTCTGGTTTTGTCCTGTGAACCCTGCGAGCGCAGGAATCGACCGAGCTCGTTCTCCTCCTGAGACAGAACTGGAAGGAAGAGACGGAGATTCAAAGATTCAGAGACTCAAAGACTCAAAGATTCAGAGATTCAAAGACTCAAAGATTCAAAGATTCAGAGATTCAAAGACTCAAAGCAGGATCCTCTGACGGTGTGGAGCTGTTGGGGTGAACTCACGGCAGATCCTCCTCTGGTAGAGCTCGATGACCTTCAGCAGCTCCATGCATGTTCTCTGGATGGAGTGAAAGACCTGCAGGGCGGAGACAAAGAGCGTGAAGTCAAAGCTTCTCTTACGGAGGAGAGATCATCTGTTGACATCTCCATCTCACTTAAGAACCTTGAAACGATTATTTGTTTATTAATCCGATACTAAAAAATAATCCGTTTTCAATACTTTGGATTTTATGCTGAGATTGAAAATCTGAAATTGAATGTTTAAATTGAATGTACAGAGAGTTTCTGTTATTTTAAAGAAAAGAAACCGAGTCAATTTGTGTCGATGGAGAAGTTGAGTTTTCAGAATTAGAGGTTGTTCACATGTGGGTGTTTTATTTTGAAATGTAGACAAACGTGTACAATGGGACGATATAAAGAATGGAAGTATGAACATGATCTGAAAAAATATATGAATAATAGAAATATATACATGTATATATATTTGTTTATTATTTTATATTTAGATATCTAATATAAAGGATTCTTTTCATTGTGCTGAAAAAAGGGACATTAAAGAGACTGTAAACAAATAAAAAGCCTCATAAATTGATTTATACCCCTTTAAGAACAGGTTCACTGAAAACCTACGCACTGCACCTTTAACCTTTCAAAGTGTTTTAAAGCATCACATCCCGCCTCTAAAGAAGATGTGTTGTGTAGATCTCAGCTTTTGAGACTTTTACCACTTTATTGATGGAGGCTGGGATCTGGATTAAAGATCCGCGTCCGGGCTTTTATGAAGTATCGATCGGAGCCGTTAAAAGCACCTGGGTGCGGCAGCGGCGGAGGAAGAGGAGGGGGCGGAGCCTCCGATGATGGAGGTGGCGAGAGACGCTCCCTAATGTAAGTTTGAGGCCTGAAGCTCCCGCTGCCGTCGTGTGAATCAAAAAGCCATTTTTAGTCAATTCCAGCGTCGGCCTGCGGGGGGGGGTTTTTTTTTTACGTCCCGGGGGGGGGGGGGGGGGGGGGGGGGGGGGGCATCTCCTGCGCTTCTTAATGACTCGGCGCCGTGACTACAGGCGCCGTAAAACGGCCCAGTCTGCAGACGGCTTTTTATTTCCTGCTCACCTCCAGCTTTCCGTCCAGATCGGCGTCGGACGCCACCACGTGCTCGTCCTCCTTCTTCCCCGTGACCTTGATCAGCGTCTGCTTGGTTTTCCAGTATTTCTGCTGGAACCTGTTCACCACCGACGAGTCCTGGCTCTGGAGGAAGCGGTCCAGATAGTCGCGCGTGTAGCCGCTGCAATCGAATCCCAAATTGAACTCGCTGACACGTTGAATTATCCGGCTCTTAAAGGCGCCTCGCGCGGGATTTGTGGGTGGCCGTTTGTAAACAAACCAGTCAAACACATTGGCTGTAGAAATGCTGCTTCAACAAGCTAACGAGGCTAAGAGCTAGCGCTCAACTGTCAAATCCTGACTTGAGTTAACAGAAAAAAATACAGCTATTAAGCCTGTTACTATTATTATTATCACTATCATTTTTATAATTGGTGGCAGTGGTGGTGGTAATGTTTACTGATTTTAGTATCATGACGTATGCTAAGGAGGCTAACAGCTAGCACTGAATTGTCCAAATGTTGGCATCAATTTTGTATCCTAACGATCATAACTTTGATTATTATATCTTAGGTTTTAGTAGAAGTAGTAGTTTCCTGATTCTACTGTCAAATAAAACATTAGAACAGCATTATTTTAGCAATGCTGATACGTAAACAAGCTAGCAAGGCTAACCGCTAGCACTGAATTATCCACTTTTGCACCTGATTTAAGTAAAAACACAAATTACAACTTTTATTTGTAGTTAGTTATAATACTATAATACAAAACTATTACTGACTAATTCTACCATCAAATACAAATATATTTAGCAGGTTTGTTGTTTGTATTTTGTCGAAGATCCTGTATGTTTTACCTTTGAAGAAGTATCAGTAGTAGTAGTAGTAGTAGCAGCAGTAGTAGTAGAAGTAGTAGTAGTAGTAGAAGTAGTAGTAGTAGAAGAAGTAGCAGTAATAGTAGTAGTAGTAGAAGTATACTCACAAATTTCCTCCCTCCATTTTTCACAGTTTTCTGTGGAGTTAAAAAAAACAGAGTGGTTTAGATTCTCAGTATTTATCTCCTGAATTAAAAGTTTAGCTGAAAACACAAAGACAAAGTTAACAACATTTCTTTTGACATTTTCCCCAAATAAAACCTTTGTTTTTGTAAATCATGAATACACGTGTATCTCTGTAAATACTCGCACTGGCTCCCCAGAGAAACTCATCAAAACTCAAACTTCAAAATTCAAATGAAATAGAATTATTTCATGGAGCAGGAAATAACAGGAATCGCGAAACAGGAAGTAGAAGAGGGCTGAGGTTCAGCTGAGGAGCAGGTTGTGTTCAGACCTCTGTCCTCTATGTGCTCAGCTGCAGCTCTGAACTGGAACAAAGAACCTGGATCAGGTTTCACTGCTCCTGGGCTCATTGTGCATTACAACTTCTACTGATTATTCATCAATTTCACACAATCTCATGTAGAAATATATGGTTTTATATATATATATCACACTCGACTTATATAGTAGTTTTGTGAAACAGTAGCACAAAGTACACAAACTCTATCAGTGAAGTCCTCGACATGAGTCAGGACGAGGTGCGGCGCTTCTGAAACCAGTGTAAACACAACGTCTCTGAAGCTGGACTTCTGTTCTTCATCACTTCATTTTACAGACACATACTTTGTAAATGACTATTTATAATCTATTATTCAGCTCAGTGAACCTGGACATCGTGTACATGTACACACAGGATTGTGAATGACATACTTATACTTAGGAAAGGTACTGAGATGTATTTTATATAGATAGGATTTATAAGATTTAGAGCATATGAACAATTAATCAATCGCTGACCTAAGGACACTGAGCTCAGAAGTCGAAGATATGACATCTACATTAATATATATATAGTCATATAGCAGAGGTATTCACCGAGCAGAATATATGATTTTACCTAAAGGGCAACGTTTTTCATCTTACACTGTCGAATCCTTCCTGGAAATAGGAAGATATAGATTTATATCGAACATGAAACCCCCAGAGTAAAGATTCTACGTGAACTTGTCAGAAATATATTATATGACTATTTTCATCTGGTGTTTTATGTCAAAATCAAATTGTATATCAAATATAACCATGTTACCACACATTTCGTCACAATATGGTATTACTTATATATACATATGCAGTGGTATTATATGATATTATTATATCGATAATCAATTTAAAAGGTGTTTATCTACAAACACATACATTCTGGAATACTAGTAAATAATATTTTCTCCTGAAATCAAGACACAATTGAATTGTACTGAATAAACAATTCCTCATTTGAACCATCGTGCACTAAAGGAGGATTGTTGACACAGTTCATGTACAAGTGTGTTGCTGTTCTTAAACCTACATAACAATACAAGGTGAATACATGAACAAACTAATAATAAGAATAAGAATAATAAGAATAAGAATAATGATAATAACAACAACAACAATGATAATAATAATAATAATAATAATAATAATAATAACAATAATAGTAGTAATAGTAATAATAACAATAACAATAATAATAATAACAATAATAATAATAATAATAATAATAATAATAATAATAATAATAATAACAGCAGCAGCAGCAGCAGCAGCTCAGTGAATGTAAAACCCTTTAATGACATGAATAATGAATCACTGCAGTTTGACAAACACCCTGCGCGTCACGACTCATTGGAATCTCCGTGTTTCTGATGTGAATCATCATCATAACGCTCGTGTTTACGCCGGAGCCTTTTTTGTACGTAAATGTTCGTGAATACGACTAAAATCCACCGCTACGCCATAAAAACAAAGCCTGAGTCACAGCGGGGAGCAGCAGCGGCTCATTCCTTCATATACACACACATACGTGATGTTTTAAGGTCATATCGTGACGTCACTGTAACAATAACGATATGAATGATGATTTATGTTTACGCATAAAAGCGGAAATTGGTAATAAAATCAAACAAACCTGCGCGTGACATGTAGAGACGATCCTCTGCGGCTGGAGCTGGATGACAGGCCCTGTTACACACACACGCACGCGCGCGAACACATACACAAACACACACACACACACACACACACACACACACAACACACTCGCTCGTACGCAGCTGCTTATTCAACACCGCTGCATCATCATCATCATCATCTTCTTCCGCCCTCTGACGTCACTCGCCTCCCTTGGCTCTAATTGGCTCAATCTGACGCGCGCGTTCCCTTCGAATGTAACACTCGTGCATGAGCGTGGTGCGCGTGCACGAGTGGTTCAGTGGATGATATCAGATGATAACAACAATGGAGGGAGGGACAGTGGACTGTGATGAGCATGTAGTCGATTAAAGGTGCAGTGTGTACGATTTCTAAATACAACTATTATAAAATATGTCTCAAAATAAAGAATACATAAAACGAATACAATTAATGAGAAAATATTGTGAAATGGTAGATGTCTCAAAATAAAAAGATTAAATAATGTTTGATGATAAATTAAATTAGATTAAAAAATATATACATTATAGTGTACAATAATAAAAAAATGTCTAGCACTTCAAAATAAACACTGACTTTAGTCTTCAACATGTGGTGTGAGAGAAATCAAGATTGAAATCTATAAATAAAACATCTGAGAGTAAAAAAAAAGTAAACATGTTCTGCTTTACCACTGGTATTTTTAAAAGTCATCCAGAAATATACATAAAAAAATAACTGCTTTCAAGTAAAGTTTCTTAGAGTTGAATAACTAATTAAACAGATTATCAATTCATTCATATTCAAATTCAAAAGTACACACGTGCAAATGAATAACTACATAAATATGAAAAGTATAGTTCTAGAGCAGGGTGCAGTTCCGTGTGTGTCCAGAGGAGGGCAGTGTAACACAAAGGACCGGGCTCTGCGCGCCTCTGCTGTCTGGGCCCCGGAGCCTCTTTCATCTGCTGCCGCCACTTTATTTCATCTCACCGCCGCAGCTGATCTAATGGCGTGTAGGTTCTGTTGTCACCTGAAGGGAATCTGTTGTCATGCTGCAAAGTGATGGAGCTGTTTGTTGCCCCGGACAGTTTGTGCTGCAGACACACACGCACACACACACACACACACACACACACACACACACACACACACACACACACACACACCTCCACACACACACACACACACACACACACACACACATATACAGGGAGGTGTGGCTACACACTGCCCTCAGCCAGACACACAGAACTGGACCCAAACACCAGATTATGGGTTTGATTCTGATTAGATTTTTAATCTAAAGGGTTAATCTGCTGAATTTTCCTCATAAAATAATGTTGAAATGAATTAGAAAGAGGAAATGAATCATCTCAGTGAGTCACCAGGGGTGACGCTGTTTTCTTTCTCTGTATTTTTTTAAATTTTGGACAGTTCGTCTGATTGGCTCGTTTTATAGTTTTTTATAGCAGTGTCTGTTGCGCTCACACCAAATCTACTGGTGTTGTTGTTGAGGTGAGGGAGGGGGCGGGGCCAAAAAGAGTTTCCAGTGCTGAAGTGATAACGTGTTTGGTTCTTTTAGACGTGTTAAACCATGTGACTGAATGTGTGCATTGGATCATTTAATAGACTGTTTATAAAGATGGATGTTACGGTCATGAAGAGTGAGGCTCGTAGTGGGCGGTTCCCTCGATAACTCCTCCCACTTCCTGGTTCATCCAAAAACCAGGTAGATGGGCGGAGCACAGGTAGAGCTGGGGGTGGGGCGCATGGTGCTGTCGCAGCATCCACAGAAGGTCGGCCCAGGTGTCACTCAAGAGGCCACGCCCCTTAATTATGCACAATTTCAAACCTGGATAGAATTTTTAAAGAATAAGCCCCGCCCCCTGTACAGTTGTGGCTGACTGAGATCAAAGTGTAGTTTGTACCAGACAGTAAACATTCAAGTTGGCCACTTTAACATGGGAGTCTATGGGGACTGAGCCTCAAGTGGCCACCCTGTGAACTGCAAGACGTTAAAAAAAAAAAGTTGCAAAAGTGTTAGCATGCTAACTTACGGCCACAGTTTAGTGCGCACAGTCGACCTTTAAAGGTGTGGCATTTTGGTTTTGGTGACACCTGGTGGTAAAGCTGCATGTTTCTAAATACTCTTCACTTCAGTCCTCCTCTTGATGGAACCTTTAGTTTTCAATACAAGTCAAAATATGCTGTATTTGTCCACTCTGGGCTACTGTACTGACATGGTGGCACGACATGGCGGCTGATGTAAATATAAAAGGCTCGTTTTAGAGCCACCAAAACAAAAAATATTCACAATCTCAATCTGGTGCACTGGACCTTTAAACAAACACTGACCCCTGAACCCCCTGAGGTCACACTCGGCTCCACTGGCGCATGTTGTTGTTGTTGTTGTATTATTTTGCATCTTTATTATGGTTTGATTTCCCCTGAGGGAGCCGCCACCCCACCTTCCCCCTCCACCCTCCCCCCTCGGCGTCCTTCCAAACCCTGACCTCTGACATCATCTCCCGCCGCCTGCGATACGAGGCCGGGAGACGGACGCGTGTCTGTGAAACAGAGGATACCATCTCCATAAATGCTGGTGTCCTTCACGGGATCCGACCCCGCCCCCTCCTGCTTATCTCCAGGTCTGAGATAACATCGGGTCGGCTTCACTTAAATGAGACACAGAAGCGGTCAGAGATGCTGTCGCGGGTTCTAACTCAATCAGGGCGGAGTCAGAGAATTTCCTTTTGCAGTATCGGCCGTCGATCTGTGTCACTATTGATTCACTCTGACATTTCCCGAGTCCTGCTGAGTCGATTCCTCCTCCTCCCTCATCATCAACTCCATCCAGGGGGCAACCTCCCGTTGGAAGTCAAAAGACCTGCAGTTCACCTGGTGACCACTGGGGGCTGAGTCCCCACAGACTCCCATGTTAAAATGATCCACTTCAGAGGAGAATGAAACATGTTTTCAGTCTGATACAAACGACAGTTTTGGTCTCAGTCGTTCACATTTGTTTCCATGACGACTGAACGGGATCTTTTTTTTTCTCACTTGCTTATTTTTTTTAAATCAACTGTTGAAATTGTGCGTAATTAAGGGGCGTGGCCTCTTGAGTGACACCTGGGCCGACCTGTTACATTCTGCAGATGCTGCGAAAGCCGATCTCCACCTTTGTGACCTTTTTTGGACGAACCAGGAAGTAGGAGGAGTTAGAACCGCCCACTACGAGCTTCATGAGCACTTTTTATATAAAGTCTATTTTTATTATATCGACGTTTGAAATTGTGCATAATTAAGGGGTGTGGCCTCTTAATTGACACTGGCCCCACCCAGTGCTCTATTTGTGCTCCGCCTCTTTTCCCATTTTCGGATGAACCAGGAAGTAGGAGGAGTCAGATAAGTGAACCGCCCACTACGCGCCTCTGCAGAGACCCTCGGGTGACGTCACATCTTTATACACAGTCTGTGGGTTAGCGCCCGCCCTGACCCCGCCCCCTCACCCCCCTCTCCCCCCTCCTCCCCCCGCCCCCTCCCCCTTTTACAAAAATGTCCCAATTGACTTTCTCCCTCTGCAGTTATGTGAGCTGATGAGGAACCATGACATTTACATTTGGCAGCGCTCTGATATGATCCCTCGCCCGGCGCCGCCCCGCCCCCCATAACCCCCCCCCCCCACCACCCCAACCCCCCCATACGCCCCCCCCCCCGACACAGACGATAGCTCCAAAGAGGTCACAGGATCAAACATGTCTCTGAGCCCGGAGGATTCCATCCATCGCTGTTTTTATATTTGCATCAAATACTGTCTCTCTCTCCCTCGCTCGCCCTCTCGCTCGCCCTCTCTCTCTCTCTCTCTCCAGTAACTTGCTGGAACACATTTAGATCCGGAGTGGAACTCCTCGGTGCCCACTCATCACTCCGGCGGTGGTGTTTGAAGATTACTCCGCTCAGAGACACGTCCTCGCTGGGCATCCAGGCAGCTTAGAGGCCGGAATCCATAATCCCCCACCCTTCATGGGGGATTCTCCATGCACTTCAACCACGCGCTGAAATACAGCCCCTCACTGCAGCAGCAGCAGCAGCAGCAGCAGCAGCAGCAGTAGAGGAACAGCAGCAGCAGCAGCAGTAGAGAAGCAGCAGCAGCAGCAGTAGAGGAGCAGCAGCAGAGGAGCAGCAGCAGTAGAGCAGCAGCAGAGGAGCAGCAGCAGTAGAGAAGCAGCAGCAGCAGCAGAGGAGCAGCAGCAGTAGAGGAGCAGCAGCAGAGAAGCAGCAGCAGTAGAGAAGCAGCAGCAGCAGCAGCAGCAGCAGTAGAGGAGCAGCAGCAGAGGAGCAGCAGCAGTAGAGAAGCAGCAGCAGCAGCAGCAGCAGAGGAGCAGCAGCATTAGGGGAGCAGCAGCAGCAGCAGTAGAGGAGCAGCAGCAGAGGAGCAGCAGCAGTAGAGAAGCAGCAGCAGCAGCAGCAGAGGAGCAGCAGCATTAGGGGAGCAGCAGCAGCAGCAGTAGAGGAGCAGCAGCATTAGGGGAGCAGCAGCAGCAGAGAAGCAGCAGCAGCAGCAGCAGCAGCAGCAGAGGAGCAGCAGCAGCAGAGGAGCAGCAGCAGCAGCAGAGCAGCAGCAGCAGAGGAGCAGCAGCAGCAGAGGAGCAGCAGCAGCAGAGAAGCAGCAGAGCAGCAGCAGCAGAGGAGCAGCAGCAGTAGAGGAGCAGCAGCAGTAGAGAAGCAGCAGCAGTAGAGAAGCAGCAGCAGCAGAGGAGCAGCAGCAGCAGAGAAGCAGCAGAGCAGCAGCAGCAGCAGAGCAGCAGCAGCAGAGGAGCAGCAGCAGCAGAGGAGCAGCAGCAGTAGAGGAGCAGCAGCAGTAGAGAAGCAGCAGCAGTAGAGAAGCAGCAGCAGCAGCAGCAGCAGCAGCAGCAGAGGAGCAGCAGCCTCCGGCCCAGAAAGATGGACGACATGTCTCCATGAACGCAGGAGACAGAGAGAGAGAGGAAGTGAGATTTAAAGGTGCAGTCTGTACGATTCTGCTCATTTTCTGTCACTTCCTAAAATATTACAAAACATTGAGATACTGAGATTTTCATGAATTTATTAATCACCAAATGTTTTTCCCCCCATGACCTTTACATCAGCCCTTTAATGTATATTTACATGAGGAGCGGCTCCTCTCTACGGGGGCCGCCATGTTTTTACAGGAGTAAAAGTGGACGTACTAAATGTACTATCATGTTCAGAAGAGTGAGGTAACTTCACCTCTAGAGGTCACCACATCTTACACACTGCACCTTTAAACTGAAGGGGTTGGGTGTAACTCCTTCACGGCCCCAAAAGACGATATTTACCTGAAAACGTGGGACTCAGCGTCTGCGCGTCCTCGTCTCAGTAGAGGATTTCTCCTCGGAGGTTTGAGCTTTAAGAAGTTCCCTCCTTCACTTCCTTCTTCCTCGAACATGGAACAGTTCAGCCGAAGCAGCAGAGAGGCTCCGTTCCTCCTCTGGCTGAAGCTCCTGTAGAAGCTCCAGGGCTTTGTCAAAGAAGAAGAAGAAGGAATAAAAAAAATAAAAATCTAATATTCACATTTGTGGTGTATATTCAAAAACATGTTCCGACCCTTTGAAGTTTATTTTTTCATCTTTGAAAAAAACAAAACATTTCCAGACACAGAGAGAGAAAAGGTTTTATTCCAAACATCAAATTCACATTATTATTATTTACTGTGCTTATGAGGCTCGTGCCGGGCGGTTCACTCGTCGGCCATCTTGCTGGTGCCTAACTCCTCCTACTTCCTGGTTCATCCAAAAATGGGCAAAGAGGCGGAGCACAGGTGGAGCAGGGGGTGGGGCCATAGTTTGTACCAGGCTTGTTTCATCGTGTTTCATTCACCTCTGAAGTCTCTTCTTTTTTTTGTTTTTCTTACAATTTAAATGAAAATATTCTAAAAAGCCTTTTTTCAATGTTTCAAACTGATTTGTTTCATTATATATTTTGAGAAAAACTTTATTTCTATCAAAATTGTGTTTGTTATAATCCAATCCATTATTTTCTGTGGTTGTCCATCATCAAGGTTTTCCCCTTTATTAGCGGACTGTTTACAAACAAACAAACAAACAAACAAACAAACAAACAATCCATCATGCTGTTCGTCAACTTCAATCACTTATTTCATCGGAAAACTTTATTGTCATTATAACAAAAAGTTATAAAAAGTGTGTGTGCAGTGTTTAGAATGTGACAGTAACTAAAACATTTTTTATTTGTTTTTGTTTTGGAATTTTAAAATCTTCTTCTTTCCTCCTGTAAATGTAGAAAACATCCAGTCGTTTAAAAAAAAACCCAAACAAAATCAAACCGTTAATCAAAAGAGTAAGAGCGTGACCTCTGCAGGGGTCACGTAAAGGTCACGGGTGGTTCTTTACACTAAATGACTTTCCAGGATCATCTGTTCTTCTCTGTCAGTGTTTCCAAGGTCGCCTGCTCCCTCTGCCTTTCCTCCAATGAAGTGTCACAGCCCTGCTTCCCGGCCTGGAGCCCCCGGGAGCGCCGCGCCCCCCCCCCCCCCCCCCCCCCCCCCCCTATCCCACACACACACACACACACACACACACACACACACACACACACACACACACACACACACGTCCCCCGGGATGTTATGTAATTAAGGCTTTTTGTGAATCTGCCAGTCTGAGCCACGTTTTCAAGAAGCTGCAACACTTGTTTGTTTATTTCATATTTATGCAGCTTCTCTCTCTCTCTCTCTCTCTCTCTCTCTCTCTCTCTCTCTCTCTCTCACTCACTCACTCACACACACACCCCATGTGAAATAACAGTCTAAACGTCACTCCAACTCCAACGTCAGTGGATTGTTTATCAACGGAGGGCCTGGGTTCACCCTGTGATACCACTTTTTGACCACAAGAGGGAG
>JAFBJT010110751.1:71010-81755 GCA_016785325.1 Chascanopsetta lugubris | reverse complement strand
AGGTCGAGGGTGAGGTGCTGATACAACATGTCACTTCCCCTCTAGAGGTCAGCACATCTCACACACTGCACCTTTAAAGGACTCCCACATTACCTGCTCTTTGCACTGCACCAGGGCTCTCTGGATCTCATTAGGATTCAGGGCGTGAGCGTGCGGCAGACAGCTCAGCGCCAGCTCTGCTGCTGCTCGCACCATGTTGGGGTCCCGGGCCCGTGACGCCCGGTCAGCGAGGGACGCCACCTCCGGGGGAGTCAGGTGACCGTCCCAGCACTCCACCAGGATGTTGAGAGCGGCGCTGCCGATCTCCATGGCCTGGCCTGAGGGATGAAAACAACAGAGTCAGTCTTTATGTTTGCCTCTCTCTCGCACGCTCACACATGCCCCGCCCCCTCACCCGTGATCCAGGACACGTGGGACGAGTAGGTCCTCGACAGCCAATTCGGCGAGACGAAGTTGTGGAGGCCGAGCGCGTACAGGCCGATCTCGAAGGCGCACAGGTGCAGGTTTCTGTGGGGCCCCTGGTGGCCCCCGCTGGCTGAGGGCTGGGTGAAGATGGACGTGGAGGAGTTCCCTCCGGCTTTGATCAGCACCGTCTTCGCCAGCTCAAAGTAAAAATGGGCGGCGGCCTCAGACGGCTGGTTGGGCACGTGGGGGGCGTGGCACTCTGGGCGTCGCCCTTTGTACCTGAACACAGAACAGTTACAAATGATGATTTAGGAAGAATCCTCCCAACGAAGGTAGACCAACTAATGATTCAAGAGTTTGTTCGTACTTCGATCAATAGGGTATCAATAGTACATAACTCCTCTCTGCGGGGGCGGCCATGTTTTTACAGTAGCCCAGAGTGGACGTAATAAACATCTGTAGAGTTTTAACAACAGCTGAAGTCGACCACAGGTTCTCCTCATGTTCAGAAGAGTGAGGGTGAGGTGATGATACAACACTTCACCTCTAGAGGTCACCACATCTCACACACTGCACCTTTAAGATGTGCAATTGTGTCCTGCAGAGTGGAGAGTGTGTGTCTTTACCTGCTGGTGTCGTTGCTCTTGGCTCTGGCTCCGCCCCCGGCCCTGCGAGAGCCGCTTGAGGAGGAAGAGCCCAGCGAATCGGACGATGAACTGCTGATGCTGTCACTGTCCTGGCCACGCCCCCAGGATGCGGCGGCCCAGCCGCCCCGGAGCGGTCTGCGGCTGAGGGTGGGGGAACTGTCCGAGGTGGTTTCTGGAGCGCTGCTGTCGATGCTCGCCATGCCTGAGCAGAAAGTGATTGACAGCATGAGAGTGTGTGTGTGTGTGTGTGTGTGTGTGTGTGTGTGTGTGTGTGTGTGTGTGCGCTCCTTCGTTAAGAGGAGATTCTGTTGAAGTGTACCTGTGTGTTTCTTCTTCTGACGGACAGGTGAGCCCCAGCAGCGCTGGCTGTAACCACAGCGAGCTCCCAGTGCCAGGCGACTGGGAACCGTGGCCTCCAGCTTAAATGGAGCCGTTTCACTCTGCTGGTCACCTGATGGAGGCGGGGCCTCTGACACTGGAACCAAAGGAAAACAGAATGTGAATTCAAAGTGACTGCAAGAAACGTGCTTATGTGAATCCAGCTGAATGTGGCCCATGAGAGCTTAAAGGTACAGTGTGTAAAGTTTGTCATTTTCATTTACACTTTTATATTCTTTTAAAATATAACAAAACAATTACATACTGAAATTTTCATGAATGTATAATTAGCTAAATATATTGTTTTTTCCAATCACCCTTAAATGAGCCCATTAATGTATATTTACATGAGGAGTGGCTCCTCTCTACAGGGGCGGCCATGTTTTTACAGTAGTAAAAAACAGTATTACAGTACCTCTAGAGGTCACCACATCTTACACACTGCACCTTTAAAGACATATAATTGTCAAACATTGTTCATATGCAGTGTGATTACAGGTGTAACATGTATGGAAATGCATTTGTGACTTAAATAAATAATGCATTCATAAATGATCACATATGAGGACAGTTATTTAGCAATAAGTTAAGTAGTAACGTCCCTAATAAATCGGGCAGCGGAAGTTCTGACCGTTGTCCCTGGTCTCGGCGCTCTCCCCCGCCGCACTGCTCTGAACAGGGTTGAGTTCAGCCTGTTGAGCCACTTCCTCTGCGGCGAGTGTGACAGCAGACGAGGAGCTGGAGGAAGAGGCCGCCACGGTGGTCGCAGAGGAAGAGGAGGGGGCGTGTTTGGAGACGCCCCCCGTGGCTCCGCCCATCCCACTGTGAGCAGAGGCGGTGTGTTTGGACGGGCTGCGCTGGCTGCCGGCTGCTGGCTTACTGGAGTAGAAGGAGCTCAGAGTCTGAGGCTTGTGGGTCTGACTCTCCCTGTCCAGCAACTTATCCAATATCTTACAGGAGAGGGAGAGGGAGGGGGAGAGGGAGGGAGGGAGTGAGTGAGTGAGAGAGAGAGAGAGAGAGGATAAGGATTCAAACTTCATAAACGTGTAAATAACATAAACATAAACATATTTGAATGAATGCAGGATGTTAGCACAAGACCATCAAAGGCCTCTATTATCTCTTGTTATAAAATGATGAACTATATTTTCTATCTTTACAGAAGAGGACACCTGAGAAATCAGTGAGCCCGTTTACATGACAAAAATAACAGGAAGTCCGAGTCTTTACGTACCAACGTCCTCCGATAGAAATCTGATCACTGAAACCCAGATATCTGATCATTAGTTACCTGATTTCTGTCGTCATGTAAACGGGCTCAGTCTTCACGTTTACCTTCGTGAGTTTGCTCTGGTCGTGTGATGTCACGTTTACCTTCTTGAGTTTGCTCTGGTCGTCCTTGTAGGTGATCATGAGAGCCAGAGCCAGGTCGCCTTTCACTCGTCTGGTTCCTTCACACAGCAGAGGATGCTCGGCCTCACTGACCGTGGTCTTCATGCCTGAGGGCACACGGACGCCGGGGTTAGAGGCACATTCAGGCCGGACGGAATGAAGCAGAGATGAGAGGACGACACAGACAAACATGGAGGAGGTGAGAAAAGTGGTGAAGGAAGAGAAAGATGAAAAATGTGAGAATCGAATCCTGGGAGACGTAAAATAAAAAGATCTCAATTTCACCAAGTGCAGCAACAGCAGCCTCAAATCCCAGCTCCTCGTCTCCTGGCATCTCATTGTTACGGTTACGACTCGGCGGACGGGAGCCTGTCGGGGACACAACTGCACAAACAACACACGAGTGTCATTAAAGCCCAGTTGAACACATTTTCAAATTCATCCCCCGGCCTGTCACCGTCCTTCAGGGTGGAGCGATAAACAACATGGCCGTTGAACAGTTTTGTTTACCTGGAGTACAAAGTACATCAAAGATGAAACTGGCCAACATGAGAGGAAGCACAGGTCTGTAATCACAGAAGTTTCCGTCTCGGAGCTGCTCTGCTCGCTCTCTGATCACCGACATCTCCACCAGGCCCAGAGGAATCTTCTTCAGGAGACCCACGATCTCTGACTCCTGATAGGCCAGCTTCACCTGATCACACACACAGTCAGAGAGAGAGAGATCGAGACAGAAAGAGAGGGAGACAGAGAGATGGATGGAGACTGTGTATATATATACACACACATATATATAAATAGATAGAGAGCGAGCGAGCTGTTGTTGTGACCAACCTCCAGAGCTTTAGTCGATGCAGGTGGTCTCTGCAGCTCCAGTGAGAACATCCCGGTGCTGTAGGCCAGGTTGTGGAGCTCCACGCGCTCACTGAGGACGGTGAGGAGGAAAGCAGCTTTGGACAGAGTGTTCGTGGCCACCTGTGTCTGACGGCTGGTGGACACCTTGCTCTTCTTCCCCTGGTGAGGGCAGAACGGGACATGGTTTCAAACCTGCGTGAACTATGTATTTAGTCTCTGGCGCCGTCTGTGGAGTGGAGGTTAGGTTAAAGGTCACGGAGGCTTCTGGGTCTGCTGACGGCATCTACCTTAGTCTGTGGCTGCTCGACCTTCAGGTCTGGGGGGTTGGCTAACAGGTCTCTGGCCAGCTCCACAGCCAGCCGGCACGCCTCATTACTGTAACCATGAGCATAGAGGGCTTCGGCACACGCAAACAAGACCTGCATGCACATACACAGCGACAGTTCACAGACCAGTCAGCAGGACAGTGTATCTACAGTGCGCAGACGATCAATGAGAAGATGTAGGAGTCAACGGTCCAACCAAAGCATCTCCTCACCTCCATCCGTCCCTCCTGCTCCAGGGGTTTGATTCCGGCAAAGATATCTGGCTCCTCCTCCTGGTGGTTATCGGTGAGCTGCCTCTCTCCTCCCTCCTCCTGGGCGGCGCTCAGGTAGTAAGCCTGATAATCGTCCTCGCCCACGGCCTCTCCTCCGGCAGCTCCGCCCACTGGCCCTGCTCCTTGATTAGCTGCTCCACCTGTAGCTGCAGCCGCGCCCCCTGTTCCCGCGGCTCCGGCGGCGGCAGCAGCAGCAGCAGCAGCAGCAGCAGCAGCCTCTCCGTGGGCCTTGGCTGATGTTTGAGGAGCGCCTGATCTCGTTGTAGCGGTGGAGGTGGGGAGCTTATTGCTGCAGGCCGAGTCCAGGTCTTCATCTCTGCCCTGGACCGGATCCAGCTCCAGCTCGGCTTCCTTTTCTGCGGCGCCGGGTGCATCCATCACGACCAGCACCGTCTCTTTGGGGGGGAAGCAGGACGGAGCAGGCTCTGCTGCAGCGAGCGCAGCAGAGGTGGCGCTGACACGCTTGGTTTCAAACAGTTTCCCTCCTCCGCCCGTGCTGCTGTACTTGCGCGAGTCTCTGAGCAGGGGGCTGGGGGAGGGCAGCATCTCCGGAGGCGGGGGCAGAAACTCAAAGGTGTTGCTGGCCTCGGCCCCCAGCGCCAGACTACAGCCATCGTCCAGGCTGAGCTCGGCCATGTCGGGCTCCAGGGAGCTGTCCTCGCTGCTGGTTCTCCGCTTGGCACTGGCATGTTTCCCGCCTCCTAAGCCCCCGCTGCCTCCAGCTCCGCCCACAGACGCCCCCTTCCCACCCGCCTGGGTCATTTTCAGCTTCCCCCCCGAGGACGAGCCGGGCCCTTTGTACATGCACTTCCCTCCTCCATCCTCCAGGGCCAGAGAGACGCTGCCTCCCACCCGGACCAGCATGCCCCCCCCTCCCCCGCTCACGGACAGACCCTTCCTCTTGGTTAGAATAGTCTCCTTAGGTCGCACCGCCAGTTCCTGTTGAGACATGTGGCCACTCCCTCTTCCTTTGTAGTCGCCCGCCGCTCCGCCTTCGGACCGCCCCCCTCCTCCAGGTTCCGGAGGTTCTCCGACCCCTCCCGCCGCAGCTTTGACTCCTCTCTGGTGCTGCACTGCCCTGGACCAGCAAAAGGTGGCGCTCTTCTTATCTGCACTGCAGTAGGTGATGCCTTCCAGTGGATAGGCGACTTCCCAGTTAAAGTAGCAGGACTCCACGGCGGGTTTGAAGCCTTGGAACAGCTTATCGAGGGATTTGCGATGTTGGCCTCGCTTCACTATTTCAATAACCTTTAAATGCCACTGCTTCAGCTGGCTGGCCAGTTCCAGACGCCTAGAACAAACACAGCCTTTATCAATTACGGCCTGGAGAGAATCACGACAGTAAATCATGTCCTACAGGTGTGAATATTACACCACTTTCGCTTATTTCAGACCTGCAAGGGCTCATGGTCGGGTCGAGCACGGCGAGCCTCCACAGAACCACCATCTCGTCACACATGCTGGCGCAGGCGTGAGCCGCCACCTCTGACTGGCCGTTGCTGCGACCCGTGTGACCACTGGCGCTGCTGTGAGACGCTGAGGTACGAACGCTGTACCACCAACTGATGATCTGCACACAGACAGTTCAGTGTGTGTGCGTGTGTGTGCGTGCGCGCGCGTGTGCGCGTGTGTGTGTGTGTGTGTGTGTGTCATGTTGCAGGGGAACCAAATTCTGGGTATCGTCAGATTATGAAAATTGATTTTCCTTAAGGGAACAAAATGTTAAAACAATAAATTATAGCTGCAGTGTGTAAAACATGTGACATTATTTGAATTTTATTTGCAGAAATGGAAACAACAGATTCTGCAACATGCAACTTGTGTTGATAAATCGTCCTGTAGACACCTTTAAAGGTGCAGTGTGTAAGATCTCACAGCCATTTTTGTCACTTCTAAAAAATACTGCAAAAGATTTATATACAGACATTTCCATTCATTTATAATCACCTAAATATTTTTTTTACCGTCACCCTTCAATCAGCCCTTTAATATATATATTTGTACATGAGGAGTGGCTCCTCTCTACGGGGGCGGCCATGTTTTTACAGCAGTAAAAGTGGACGTACTAAACATCTGTAGAGTTTAAACAACAACTGAAGTGGAGCTCAGCTTCTCCTCATGTTCAGAAGAGTGAGCTGAGGATACAACACTTCACCTCTAGAGGGCAGCACATCTCACACACTGCACCTTTAAAGAAGTTCAGTAAGACAATGAGCCTGAGTATTGATCATCATGTGTTCTCCGTGCCCTGTAGAGGACGTACCTGTTCGTAGGTGAGACACTGCTCAGTGAGGATCTCCAGCAGTGGAGCTGCGTTGCTGTCTCTCCTCTTGAACATCTCCCTGACGATGGACAGAAGGTTCCAGATGCCTTCGGGCTCGCGGCCCCTCAGGGGTCTGAGCAGACACGCCCACTCTGCAGCAGCTGGCGGCTCCGTGGATGATAGATACATGGAGTTTACATCGCTGTGGAAACAAAACACAAGACAAATTGATTGTAGTTGATTAACAATGGGATACATCCAATAATACACACTGTTCTGAGCTGCAGCAGGAAAAACAGATGCATCAAAGGCGCAGTGTGTGAAGTATTTGGTCCATTTTTGTCGGTACTTTTTGTAGGATTACAAATCGTATGAACCGATGAAGGATTATTAGAGAGGAGGAGTTATTACCTGAACACCACAGGCGAAGGCCCACAGAACTTGTGCAGAGTCTTTTTGATGTTGTCACTGAGAGTGGACTCATCCAGGTACCATGTGCTCTGGTCGGACGCTGAGGGTCCTGCAGTCGGGTCTGAACACACACCAACACATTCAAACAGTCGCGTTGCAGTCATGCTAAGTGTTGAGCACCTAAACGTAAACATAGATACAACATTGTACACAAGACAAAAGTGTTAAGGACATTAAAGGAGTCACATGATGGCACTTTAAGTGTTCAATGAGTGGCGGTGGTCAAAAACACTTTCAGCTGTTGTAGCTGCTGCCTCTTTGGGCTCTCTCCAGAAATCACTCCCTTCTGAGGGGGCGTGTCTACAAGATGCTCCCTGAGCTGTCAATCACCCCCAACCCCTCTCCTCCCCCAGGTCTACTCCCCCAATGCTCAGTGTGCGGAGCCGCTCTGACTCACGTGGTTCTCCGACACTGTGAGAGCATGAAGACAATCGGCTGAGACGGATCCATGTGACTCACTCACGTGCTGCGCTCGCTGACACGCCGACATACGAAGACGTACAATTTAAATACACCCACAGCGCTGCGGTGTCAAAATAAATATTGTATACGTATTGTAAACGCTGACATGAACGCTCATCCCATCCCATAATCAAAGCAGCGAAAGAGCAGAGGCACTCGCTTCATTCAACTCTACAGCTTCTCCCCTCGCGGCCGACAGAGAGCTCGGACCACCGGGGCCCTGAGGTGAGGGCTCTTGGTTGAGCACAGCGCCGGAGGGAAGACGCAGCCCGGTCCCACGAGCGATTTTCCATAATATGACTTCAGTAAGTCCAGAAGAAGAAGAAGAGGAGGAAACTGTACCTGGAGCTCCACACACAGTGTTGATGGCAGTAGACTGAGAGGAGAGCAACTCATCCAGCAGCCGTTGGGCTGTGGGAAGGATCTGGGGGAACAAGGGTTGATGGTGTTGGTTATTACGACACTCACTGATCATGGAAACATAAAGCTCCGTGCAGGGTGTGAGGGAAATGCTGCCAAAACAGAATACTTGGAAAAACATCAATTGTGATTGTTGGATTCTTTTCTGTTCATCCACTTTACATTTAGTCAATTGATCAAAAATCATTTTCCACATCTGCGCGTAAGTGAATGTAATTCTGAGAGTGTTTGGCGACTTCACCTGCTGAGGCAGTTCGCTGATGAGATACTGGGCGAACTTCTGGAGCTGGTCCCTCTGCAGCCTGGACAAAGACTCTGAGACCGGAGCCCTCAGACAAACTGCAGATGCCTAAACACAAAGACAGGTAATGTAACACTCTCCCACATGTGACGCACGGTGTGAATTACAGTCCAATGTGTCAAACGCTTCTGACTTTGATTTGAACACGGAACCAGAAACACCGGATTCTTTTCACTGTAACAACCAGACTGACAGAATGAATTTGATGGTTGGTCTCTCTCTCACTCTCCTCTGCTTTTCGATATAACAGTAAGAGTTTGACCCTTTGTGTGATGCACCTTGAGATAACCTTGAGTGTTTTGATTTGGTGCTACAGAATTTAAAGGTGCAGTGTGTGAGGTGTGGTGACCTCTAGAGGTGAAGTGTTGTATCATCAGCTCACTCCTCTGAACATGAGGAGAAGCTGAGCTCCACTTCAACTCTAAAGATGTTCAGTACATGCACTTTTACTGCTGTAACAACATGGCTGCCCCCGTAGAGAGGAGCCACTCCTCATGTAAATATACATTCATGGGCTCACTTAAGGGAACAAGAAGTGACAAAAATGTCCGAAATCTTACAGACTGCACCTTTAAATGAAACTGACTTGAATTGTCAGAAATCGAGTAGAAACACGGACAAAATGGACAAAGTTTGAGGAGCGACCGAGTGACTGCACCAGATCTGTGCAGCTCAGAAACCTCTGCTCTTCAAATCACCTGCTATTGATTCATATGCAATCAACTACTTCCTGCCACTTCATGTACATGTCTGACTAATGGCCGACAGCCACAGCTTCACACAGCCTGCCTGTAGTTTGGAGTTGAAAAAGCATTTGACTTGATGAAAGTGTACAACACAGACTCACGTTGTGGATCCTGAACAGGCAGAGTGCCACCACATGAGCGCACCACTTGGCCCCTGCACCACAGGTGCAGCTACAGGAAGTTATACGGCAGCGGTCAAACATGACCGCCACATTGTATGCACCCTTAGACTGACCAGCCTGACTGGACACCACCGTGGCACTGAGGTGGAAGCCTGCTCGAGAGAAGATCACAGAACGAGGTGCAGACACAGGATTAGAAACAGGAAGAGGTTCCACACAGAACTCGAAATGAATGTGACGGTTGTATGTTGGATAGTTCATCATTGACAGGTTCTGCGTTTAAAGAGAAACTCTGATGGACACATGGATGATTCACAGGTTTAGATGTTGTGATGAAGAGGAAGCAGTCCAGTAAAACTACAGTTTGAAAAGAGACTGAGAGAAACAGCCCCACTCACCTATTTGCAGGGGGTCTTTGACTGCTCTGATCCTGTAGAGCTGCTCCCCACGTTGGAATTCATCAGGGCTCCCATTGGCCAGGCAGGAATACAACCTGAAGCCAGAGCATCGTTAGAATCTGTCAAAAGGGCTCGTTTAGAAAACATGCTGCAACTAAGATAATCTTCATTCTCCTGGACGAGGCAAAGGAACCAAGAGAAAGAAGTGGGCTCCAAGAGAACTGTTGTTTCTATTCACATCAGCCCGTCAGTGACCTGACCTGATGTCCTCCTCGTTTTCAGGGAAGCTCCAGTAAGCGATGCGGAGCTGCAGTTGTTCGGGGACCGGAGGGTAAACCTTCTCCACCACCTCGAACGGGATGTGGAACGCCACCTGTTTGGCCGACAGCTCCACCAGAGGGATCACCTGACCGTCTGAGGAAGAGCAGAGGACACACAGTCTGCATCACCTCTGAAAACTTTGTGTTCATCCTGCCTGCTTTGTTTGCAGTGAAGACATGATATGAGAGGATGAACTTACCAGCTTACATTTTCATACATTGCATATTAACTGTTTCAGTTGGGTTTTCTGCAGCTTTAGAACACATTCAGTATTATTACGATTATCAAATGAATATCTCTTGATTTCGTTTAATACTTACTATCTGTCTTGTTCAAGAGTGCTTTGATAAGGTTGATCCTGTGTGTGTGTGTGTGTGTGTGTGTGTGTGTGTGTGAAAAGTGGACAGCACAAGCAGACGGACTGAGTGGGTTTTAGAATGAAGTGTAAAGTTGTCTGCCACTGAGAATGGAAAAACGGGGGTCTCAGATTACAGACCCTTTTCCAAACCACGACTCGTGCTGCTGTTGACCATATATGGAGGAAAGCGCTCACTTCATATGATGCCATGGGCACAGGCACGGAGGCTGGGGGTCCACTGCTCACAGGTCGGGGGACACCCATGAGGACATCACTCACACATTATGTGCACGTCATCGATGGGCTACACTGTGATGTGTGGCTACAGGTGACCCCCTGACCCCGTGACCCCCTGACCCCCTGACGGCCGGTTCATGAACTACAGAAAAACACAAGGAGTTCAAACTCAAACCTGCTCTGTGGGAAACATCAAGCAAAGAACAATCTTCTGTTCTGCGTGTGTTCACCGCGCACTACGTCATGTGGTTCCCTGCTTCATCTCGCGCCCCTTCCCACCAAAATGGTTCCAGTGCTAGTGTCCGACTCAGCACCGGTTCTTTGGGTTTCCACCACCTGAGCACCGGTTCTTTGGGTTTCCACCACCTGAG
>JAFBJT010110751.1:38821-70705 GCA_016785325.1 Chascanopsetta lugubris | reverse complement strand
GAGGACGCGCGCCCCCCCCTGGTCACCCCCCCCCCCCTGTGCTTCAGGTGTTTCATTTGGAAGACATCGTGGAGCAGACCGGCTACATCCTGGAGAAGGACTCGGAGTACAGCCAGAGGATCCTGGAGGAAGAGGAGGAAGTCAGCGTCTCCGTCACGCAGAAAGGCGGCAAGACGCTGCAACACCAGGTAGCGAGAACGCCGTCATTTCACTGTCGGTACCGGTCGTCCGCGGCGCACCGGCAGTCCCTCAGCGTTTTCAATGTGCGTTGAAGGAGGCGATATTCAGGGACCCGGCATCGGGCTGGGACCTGGGTCCAGACCTCGACCACTTCAGCGGCAGAACCCGGCAAGTGCTGCAGTACATGAACCCCAACAAGATCAACATGGACCTGCTGGTGGACCTGGTGGACTACCTGGGTACGGCGCCACCTCGTGGCTAAAAATCCGCCAGCGCCCCGTCGCTTTGGTCCGCTTACCTTTTTTCCGTTGTTCTCCTTTTTGTGTGTCTTCCAGACAAATCGCCACAGTTTGCAGATCTGGACGGAGCCGTCCTGGTCTTCCTCCCGGGTCTGGCGCACATCCAGCAGCTGTATGACCTGCTCTTATCCGATAAGAGGTTCAGGGACAAACACAGGTAATGAACACACACACACACACACACGTTAGAGGAAAGGACTCCATTGCGTGTCGCTTCATGTTTGCGTCGTCTCACTGCCAAGTCCGTCTCTCCCTTGAAGGTACAAGATTGTTGCGCTTCACTCCACCCTCTCGTCCAAGGACCAGGCTGCCGCCTTCACAGTGCCCCCTGCTGGAGCAAGGAAGGTACTGCTCAATGTTTCGCAGTGCAATCAAGCACCGACTCTACTTGGGAAATGTTTTGTAACCTAAAGTGCAGTTCATATAAAGTCATATCTATGTCTTTTCCAGATTGTGTTGTCGACGAACATCGCTGAGACGGGTGTGACCATTCCAGATGTCGTGTTTGTCATCGACACGGGGAAAACAAAAGAAAACAAGTGAGCCCTTTATTACTGTTAATAATAGATTGGTATTTGGATCGAGTGTTGAGTTTGGAAATGGTTCCCTGTCACTCGCCGCGTTCCGTTGTGTGTCCAGGTTCCACGAGAGCAGCCAGATGAGTTCCCTGGTTGAAACCTTTGTTTCCAAAGCCAGCGCCCTCCAGAGGCAGGGAAGGGCAGGACGTGTCCGCAACGGCTTCTGCTTCAGACTCTACCCAAAATTCAGGCAGGAACCACGGGATTTACCACGGAGAGAGAACACAGGAAGGCAAAGCAACACTAAATGGGATCGACGTCTCTCTCTCTTGTGTTTCAACCTCAGGTTTGACGCTTTCATGGATTACTCTGTGCCAGAGATCCTGAGGGTCCCGCTGGAGGAGCTCTGCCTTCACATCATGGTAGGTCCGCCTCGTTCTCCCGCCACGGAAACGACAGCGCCTAGCGCAAGCGCTCGTTACTTCACCGCCTCCGTCTCGCACGCTCCGGTAGAAATGTCAGTACGGCTCGCCGGAGGAATTCCTGAGTCGGGCCCTCGACGCCCCTCAGCCCCAGTCGGTCAGCAACGCCGTCAGCCTGCTGAGGAGGATCGGCGCTTGTCACCCCACCGACCACGTCCTCACCCCACTGGGACACCACCTGGCCAGCCTGCCCGTCAACGTCAAGATTGGGAAGATGCTGATCTACGGCGCCATCCTCGGCTGCCTGGAGCCCATCGTGAGTTTCGCAGATTAGGACGAGGACGAACGAGCGCCGTCATCGAGCATTTCGTTGTTATTTCAGGCGACGATCGCGGCGGCCATCACTGAGAAGTCCCCCTTCTCCACGCCGATGAACAGAAAGGAGGAGGCTAACCTGGCGAGGGCTGCTCTGGCGTTGGCCAACTCGGATCACCTGACCATATACAACGCATACGTGGGGTAGGGACCGCTCTGACCAATACGTCTCGACGACGGCGAATGGCATCGTGCGCAAGAGGTCCCCTCAAACTTTGTGGCGAAACGTCGCTACTGAAAACCCACTTTCGAGAATCTGTCGCCTTTGGGGGGAAACCTGATTTCACTTTCGCCGGAAAGTCGCTTGACCTGTTTTATTGTGTCCCCAGGTGGAAGAACTCCCAGAGCGAGGGCGCGAGAGCCGAAATGTCGTACTGCAGGAAGCACTTCCTCAACAGAACGGCTCTGATGACAATAGAGGTATCGCCCTCGCGTCCGTCTCTCCCCCCTCCCCCTTTTGTCGCTTATTTGAGGCCTGATGGTTTTTCCCGCTCCTCCTCGTCCACTCAGGACGTGAAGCGCGAGCTGATGAGGATGATGGAGCAGGTGGGTTTCTGGTCGTCCCGCTCCTCCTCCTCCTCCTCCTCCTCCTCCTCCTCCAGACAGCCGCTGGCGTCCCTGTCCAAGCAGCAGATTGCGGTGCTGAACGCGGCGCTGACGGCGGGGGTGTACGACAGCGTGGCCCGGGTCCTGTGCACGCCGTCCGTGGACGTGCTGGACCGGCCCGCCTGCACGGTGGAGACGCCCCAGGGGAAGGCCCAGGTCCACCCCTCATCGGTCAACCGCAACCTGCAGACCCACGGCTGGCTGCTGTACCAGGAGAAGGTAACGGAGGGGGTCATCCAAGCTGTGTGGTGTCCGTCACGTGCGTGCTGATCACCGGTCCGTCCTCAGGTGAAGTACACGAAGATCTACCTGCGAGACACAACGCTGATTTCTCCGTTTCCCATGATGCTGTTCGGCGGCGACATCGATATTCAGCACAGAGAGAGGCTCATCACGCTGGACGGGTGGATACACTTTCAGGTCAGAGGTCGACCCGGGTGCTGGTGGTGGTGGTGGTGGTGGTGGTTGTTGTTGTTGTTTTCCTCTTCCATCATTGTTATGACTCAACACGTCCGCTGTGTTCCCGGTTGAAAGGCTCCGGTTCGGATTGGTGTCATTTTCAAACACCTGAGGAAGCTGATGGACTCGCTGCTGGAGAAGAAACTGGAGAATCCGAGGATGGCTCTGGAAGGTAAACATAGTCAGCATTGATGGTCCCCCCCCCCCGCCCCCGCCCCCCCTTACGTTGAAAATCAAGGAAATATAGTCACCATTTAATTTTCTTTTCATCATGTGATGAATGATGTCATGTCTCATAAATGACCATATTTGAAGCGATATCATGAAAGGGTTGTGTCAAGTCTTACTTCTTGGAGTTTGTTTTGCTCCATTCCAGGTGAGAAAACCATCCAGCTGATTCTGGACCTGATCAGATCAGAGAACGCCGTGTGATGTCGGACCCCTGGCCACAGACGCGACCTGCAAGTCTTCACACAACATCGACAGCCTCTGACACGACGACCCCCCCCACCCCCACCCCACACCCCACCCCACACCCCACCCCACCCCACCGATAAAGTAATTCCCACGTTAGCCTCATTATTCTGCATTGACGTCAGCACTGGACAGAATGTGGTCGTCCTCAGGATGAACTGGAACTCTGGAGGACCTCTTGTCCGTCACCTCACCTCGTGAAGCCGAGAGCATGAAAATCAAGAAGACGATGGTGTTGCCAAATACAATGGACGAAATAAAGCCCTTTTAATTTTCTTTTGAATTCGTGCCATTGATTGACAGTTAAATACAACTTCACCAATAGATGTCACTAAATCCTACACACTGTACTGGAGGTACACAGGCTTTCGCTGGAACAATGGGACTCTTGTCACTCATGTCGTGCGTATCGCCGATAAAGGTTGTGTAAATGAGCGTTTAGGTTTGTCCCGGGTTTGCATTGGAGTGTAAGAGGAAATGAAAACAAGGAAGGAGATGACTCGGTATTCTGTTACTTCCATCTATAAACGTTTTAGAATGCTTCAAATTGAAAAATGGAAGAAGGATTAGAGGAACAAGCCCTGTAGTGATGCCGTCAGTTCAACACGTGCAGAGAGGAATTTGCTTTATTAACAGCGGGCGTAACCGCGCAAGATGTTCAATCGTTTCAAGCGAGTGAGAAAAATACAGGGAAGCAACACAACACAGAATAGGAACGCGTACTGTTCTGCGTGCGACTCAAATCGAGAAATCCAAACGAGGCCGCGCGTGAAAATGATTTCCTCCCGCTCGGAGACGAACGTCACCGGGAAACGCAGAGGAGGAAGTGGGGAGAGGTGCGTGTCTGCGTCTCAGTACTGGACCACACTGTAGCCCGTGTCCTGCACCGTGGAGTAGATGGTATCATCTGGAACCAAACACACCGTGCGGCCATTATGCAAAGTGGAGCATCGGTTCCGCCACCGATGGAACAACAAAGTGCCGAGGTTTGACATTTCCCTTCACGTGCAGGGCGAGAGGCCAGAGATGGAAATATCATCCGCTCCACTCTACAATCACCAAAAGTCCGGTAAAACACGTCAAACTACTGATATTTGGCCGTCTCTTAACCTTCAAAACGAAATTTCGACGACGCAATGAAAAAAAAAAAAATATATATATATATATATATATATATATATATATATATATATATATATACATACATATTTACACAATTGAAAACTGTGTAAAACTATATCGGGGGTGTAAATATTTTTTGTGAAAAAAAATCACAAATTGGATGATTGGATATTAAACACGACACACGTCACCTTCAGTTTGACATAATACTCCCTCTACATTCAAGTCAGTGACAACATACCAGTGCTGCTCTGTGTGGGCTCAGGTAACGGGCCCCTCCTGCAAATACATACAACAATGACCAAAGATACTGTTCAACCAATTAACAGCGCTCTCTCTCGCGCGCGCGCGCCCTTCTCTTGTTTACCTGACGATCGGCGGCGGCAGGCGTGAGGGCGGAGCTCCGACGGGAGACCTCTGCGCGCTGTAGAAATTCTCATAGGCGACGGCAGCTGTTGGGGAAGGGGAAGGTGTCACTCACTGGCAATGGCGGCGCTAACGGCCTCACCGTCGCCCTCACGCGGACCCCGGGACTCACGTGGCGGCTTGTCCCCCGTCCGCCGCAGGTTCACAAAGTGTTCGATGTCCTCCTGGACGTCGCACTGTTCCAGGGACTTCCTCACGTCCTCGTACAGCTGTGAGGCCATGCACGGAGAGACAGGGAGGTCAGGCGGAGGTCAACGTGCGGCCCGCCGACGACGGCGCAGCAGCGTGGGCGTAATGATTCGAAACAGAAAATGCCAGAGGCCGTCTTTGATTGGACGGGTTTTGGCTGGCGCTTGGCCGCGGCTGCACCTCGTCGCTGGTCACACACTGCTGGGAGAGCTGGTTCAGGTGCGTCCACACCGCGTTCCGCAGGAAGTTGATGCGCTCCACCGATTGTTTTTCAAACATCTGTGGGGGGGACACAAAAAAAATTAAAAAAACACACAATTCCCACGATGCAGGCGATGTATCACATTGATTGAATCGAGGAATGAAATACTTGATTTAAAAACACCTTTACCTCGCAGGCTTTGACGTACTCCGTCGTCCACTCCTCTCGAACCTTCCCCAGCGTGGACACGCTCTGCTGGTACAACCGGTCTGTCAATCCCACGCAAAAACAAAGAATTCACTTGTACCATCGAATAGTCCGACTTTGCGTGAATTACGCGGGTTCAAATGTTAGTGACCTCACGAAGTGCAATAATCTGCGTTCATCCATTCATACACTGTCGGCGCAGCCATCGGGGGCCACTTGCGCAAGGGCCGTATCCTTGGTGATCTCTGGATCAGCATGGTGGCTCTTTATCATTGGAATCTGAATGTGTGTGTGTGTGTGTGTGTGTGTGTGTGTGTGTGTGTGTGTGTGTGTGAGTGAGAGAGAGATGCAGTTTGGGGGCTATCGGCATAATATCCATGCATTCCTATCAGTGCATCCCAACAACACACCCCGCCGACTTTAAGGTGAACGCGCTTGTAACTGACCTGCCTCCTCCGCGTTCTGTTTTGCTTGCTGTGCTTTGGAGTGGAGCTGAAACGTGAGAAATACACATGTGAGCGCAACACGCTCTAAAATACAGAAAACACTGCTCACTGAATGTGTACAAAGACATAAATGTGCGATCTCATATATATGGACAAAGGAAAGTAGAATTCGATGAGGATTCAGCGACATTCATCACGTTGCGGTTGAATCGCCCTCATCTCAAAATACCCTTCCGTGCATCGAGGAGGAGTCATGGTATTGAGTCCCATTCAAACTGAAAGGGTGTCAAATGTGTCCAGTCCGGGCTACTGTAAAAACAGTGGTGCGACATGGTGTCCACACACCGGTGGACACATTCAGAATGTTCCACGCTGTGCCTTTGATGTTGAACCAGACCCTCGCTCACAAGTGTCCGAGATGTTCAACAAGATGAATCCAGAAAAGATACTGCGTGGCATCCAACATTTCCAATGCAGCTCTTCCCTTATCTTAATACAGTAATACAAGCTTATATTTCATATACAATTAAATTTTTTTTTTTTTTTTTTTTTACAATAATATAATATTAAGACATTCGAAACAACAGAATGTTGTTGATTTTCTGACAGGATGCAGCACGGGGTCCTTGTGTTTACGTCTGTACACTATAATACACAATGCACTCTGTGAATAGTACCACAGTATGAAAGTGTCATATCAATATACATGCTATTTTGTGTTGATTTCTTATCTGAGGAAAGTGCATTGATGCTTATGTCAGCGCCGCGTGTGAACACGGAGGAGGCGCCACTCCTCTCTACCTTCTCCAGGTGCTTGGCGTTGCTGGTGTTCCGGTTCACGTTCTGGTCCGCCTCTTCTTTGTCTCTGCACTTCTGCTCGTACGTCTTCTTTGACTGCAGACCACAGCACACATCCACCACCACCACCACCACCACCACCATCACCATCATCATCATCATCGCCGTGCACCAGCGCCCGTTCTCCCCTCCTCACGAACTTCCTCTGCGGACTGAGCGCTGTGTGGTGTTAAATGATGACCCGCGCTTCGCTTGGCGGAGTCGACTTCCTCCTCTGAAGAGGAAGCACAGATCGAACCGAGAGGCCGTTTCTCTCCAGCCCCCGCACGAATGAAACTCATCCGACGCCCAAAAGGTGCAGTCACGGGTCCAGAGCATCTCTGGTTTAACTCCAGTGAAGCTCAATACTTTTTTTTTTTTTTACTGGCCCATAGCAAATTGTACAATCCATCACAATCCCCCGACAATCATGATTTGACCTTTAATGCCGTCACTTACGTCCATCGTCTTCTTGAACTGCGACGACCTCTGTTTGTGCAGGCCGTCGATGTGCTGCTCGATCTGAAAGCACAGGGTTCACAGCACCAGTCACCAACCAGCCTCTTTGGCCAGTGATGAACCAGATTTCCCGTTAGCATGAGCAGATTAGCCAAGTAACATGGGTTGGATCCAGATTTCCGAGGAAAGGAACGGTGAATAGAGAAATGCAGATTGACACAACGCTTCCCAACATGCCAGAAACCCTGCAAACCAACAAGCTGGAAGAAACCATGATGTCCTTTGGGGGATAATGAGTGGGTGTGGGGGGGGGGGGGGGGGGGGGGGATCGAACCACGCACCTTCTTCCGCATCTCCTTCTGTTTCTCTCGGAATTCCTCCAGCTTCTTGGCCTCGTCCCTCATGCCCTGAGCCAGCTGCAGATGGGACAGACTCACGTGTTCGGTCTCTGCGATGAGACGATCAATCATTGAGATTTCGTTTCACGATGAAAACACGTCCCCCCTGATCCAGTGAATGAGGACTTACGTAGTTTGAACATATCCAGGGACCTTTTCAACGTGCTGGAAGAAACGACGAGGGAGGGAAACGACTTAGAGACGCGTGGAATGAATGAACTGCATCTCCTGCGCGTCACTGAGCGCTTTGAAGTGCCGCACACAGTTATAGGATCACAATTTGAAGAAAACGCACTGATGGCAAAAGTCATTTCGATCATTTCGCATCCAATCGCCGCCGATGGGCCGTTTGCGGCGCTGGGATCGGGTTGGAACATAACTCAAACACAGCGAGTCACGTTTCCTTCCTCTTCCCTCCTCAATCTCTTTGAGCAGAAGCAGCAGACACAAAGCCACAGAGGTCATGTGACCACAGACCCAACGGGAACTAAATTAATGAGCACCCTCGGTCCATCGCATTTGACATTTGATCATTTGACATCATCAAAAGAAACAGGGTCTCTGGGTGAAAGTGTCTTACTTCATCTCATTGTGTCCACACACCTTCTTGGACAAGCCCAGCAAGTCTTTGGCGTACCTCTCTTCTATCGACGCCCTGGGGGGGAGGGGGGAGGGGGCGGGGGGAGAGAAACCAACATAGTTTCACATGATCCCAGGATAGACTCATCCAATCAACCGGACGCGGCACCTTTAACACCCCCCCCCCCCCCCCCCCCCCCCCCCCCCCCCCCCCCCCGCGGCACCTTTAACCCCCCCCCCCCCCACCCCCCTCCACACTCCACTCCCCGTTACATCATGTCTATACAGGAGAAATGGTTTGGCCTTCACGAGCACCGTCTCCGGTCGTCCCCTGCAGGTGAAGGATGCTGAGTCGGCAAGTGACTGATGACGTCACACATACTGTGTGACGGGGAATGCTGCACGTGTGTCAAAACATCCACGCGTCACCACCACGCGCCCCGGCTGTGTCAGACTCGTGGCTACGTCGACTCGTGAAACACAACTCAAAACGCGGTTCGGTGTTTCAGAATGAGCTGCAACGTGCGGTTACCTGGCCTTCATGAAATCCTCCACCTCCTTACACGTCCTCTTTCCATCATTGAGATACTGAATGATGACGTCATATCCACCAGTGCAGGTCAGGTCAGAGTTCTGTCAATCACACAAGTGTACACACACACACACACACACACACACACACACACACACGCAGAGAGACAGACACAGACAGATATAAACACTTAAGCATTAGGGATTTTCACCGCGAGTCTAAATTGGTGTTTTGAGCGGCAACATCTCCGTCATTAAGCTGAGCTCCGGGGAACTTTAGAACCTGTGATTACTCAGTTTGTGACTTTCTGTCTCCAGGGACAGTGGGAGGACGTGAGTGATTGTGCTGCTAAGACTCTACTATGACAATAGATAGACAGACAGAGCCAGATTTGGAATGTAATTACACACACTTGTTCAATTCAATCTGTCTCAGTCGAGGTTCGAATCAAATCAAAACATAAGAAAGTAAAGCAATTGGAATGGAAACCAAAGTACTGAAAGTGAGACTATAATGTGCCAATTGTTTAAATGGACACATGACACAGAAATGTACAGTTCTACATTGTTTTGTTTTTTATGAGGTATTCAATTATAATCACTCCCTAAACTCAATGATGTAATGTAATTTGAATTTGACTTCTAACATATAACTGAAGAATAATTCTAAAATATTTGTTTTCCACCGTGGCTTGAATCATCCAATAAAAGCTCGAAAGAGGAACCTCGCTCGCGAAGCCTCAATTGCAATGGCTCCCCATCACACTCACAAATAGAAACTATGGTTTAGAGAGTAAACACTGAAGTGGAATAAAAACTTCTTTCATAAAGTTCACATTGAATCGATTAATGATGATGTAAATACTAAAAACTCACCCAGAAATAATCTTTGAAGTGCAGACTCTTCATGCTGCAGCAGATCGGTGGTTTCAGCTGCTCTGACTGAAAGCGACTGTCTCTTCCTCCCGCGAACCACAGGCCAAACCCACACATGAGTGAGGAGGAGGAGGAGGAAGAGGAAGAGGAAGATGATGATGATGATGAAGATGATGATCACTCCTGCTCCAGCCTGCACATGCTCCATGTTCACACCCTTGTTCAGAAGATGCGGCACAATCAAACAGAGAAACAAATAAATGTCATTTGGACTGCAAATGATTATTAAAGGTGCAGTATGTAGACTTGTCACATCTATAGCGGCCTACACAGTTATCATTCAAATTCAGAGCGGTATTAGTTTGTATGAAAAGCAGCATGTTAAAAACATAGCGGCGCAACACGGCCACTCAGCACAAAAGACCTGCCCTTTGAGGTCGTGACAACAATGAGAAGACTCGAAAACACATTGTACCCAATTACTGCAAATAGAAAAATAATTGAACTTAACCGCACACACTGGCCCTTTAACTGTCAATCTCATAATGGGATAAGAGCTGATCTGGAGACGCAATGCAAATACGCATGTGATATTGCTACATGATAAGATGCTTTACACTGTTGTGTCTGACCATTTCCAGGCTTTGGGTGTGATGCCCCCTCCTGGTTGACACAGGGACGTACATCACAGACTGTTTTCTTTTTCTTCCTCAACACTGACCTTTGACCACGGAGCTCAAACATCCTTTTTTTTTTTACATTCGCAGTGAAAGCCTACGGCTTCAGTCGGGGGTTCACATGAACAACCGTCCACTGTCTTTATAAATCCATGAGTCACTTTAACGTCACAACAAAGTGAGACATGTCCGACGAGCCGCCGCTCTGCTGCCTTGTCAATGTCAGAGACCTGCTGACGGAAAGACAGGGAAATTACATGACTAACTGTACGTACAGTCGGGTTGATAAGGCTGTTGGTGCTATATTTACCCCTGTGTGTGTGTGTGTGTGTGTGTGTCTGCTCAGGATGTAGCAATAACACCACCCTTTCTTGCACTGTAATCTGCGGTCACATGTGCTGTCCACCTTTAGCAGGTACATGACTAGTGTCAGTAGTTCACAGTTAAAAAGGTACAGGTGCGTCGTCAGACGATCACATATGCATATATTGATGATCTCATCGAAATATGTCTCCCATTAAAAATGTAAATCATTCATCAAAGCAAAAATACTTAAATCTATGAATCATTGATTACATAACTGACTTGAAACCTACACACTGGACCTTTAAACAGGGTTGTTTTTTGTTGTTGTTTTTTTCCATTCGATTTGCTCCACCATACATCCTCCGTAATGATGATGGAGTGTTTATTCCTATACATTTCCCACATGGTTGCTCATAACCTTCCAGAATAAAGTGTAATGAAGTACATACATGCTTTAAAATACAACAGGAAACACTAAAAGACTTTGACAGAAATACCAGGCAGACAGAGGATGTGGCGGAGAGTGGAGAGTGGAGAGGGGAGCTGCGGGCGCACGCTGATTAGTGGCAGATGAGAGTCAGGTGTGCAGGGCCATGACGGCAGCAGGTGAGGCGATTAGCGCAGGCGGTGACATCACACCCAGGAACGGGAAACAGGAAGCAGACAGAGGCCGACGGGAAAGTGCAGCGTCCCGACTGCGTGTGCTGGCGGTTACACCCGAGCGATGGTTTCACTTTCAGGTTCCAATGCGTGGAATGATCTGGAAGCGATGATCTATTTATTTATTTATTTATTTATTTATTTATTTATTTATTTATTTATTTATTTCTCATTCCGTGCGGCCTACGGAACAACACGTGTAAACGATGAGTTGCCTCGATCCACTCAAGTAAAAAGCCACTGGGAGTAAACGTCTCACGATTACGCATCCTTTTTTATTGTCCTGTCCATCGGCGCATTCATTCGTTGAGAGGATGAGAGACCACTGCTGCTCAGATCCACAATGGCGGAGGAGACGCCTCACTTGCAATATCACTGTACTGATTTGCAGTATAACGATACAACATATATACTTCATGAATCCATACATTCATGGGTTCATAATAGAAAAGCAGATTTCGTGTCTCGTGACCCCCCTGTGACCCCTGGAGGGGCCCTGAGCTGCTTGTACCAGTGACGGCGTGAGACACTGATCCTGATTTGCGTAATGTGCAATAACTTAAGTCAGATCAGCTGAATGTGTATCTTGTTTGTTTTTGATGACTCTGCCCTTCTGTTTTTTATTTTATTTTATTTTTTTATCTCTACGTCAAATAGTCATTTCCTAGTTCCATATTGGACAGTGAGTCTCATCAACACTCCGTGTTCCTTTAAATCAGCCGACGAGGAGCGTCCGCGTGATGGCGGCACAGAATGTTGTTAACAGGGAACTTCCCCATTCAGACACTGGCAGATCACTGCAGGGCAAGTCTTTACATGTGGTTACATAAAGACGGCACACACACACACACACACCAGTGGGTATGCAGCTATCCCTAGTATAGGACTTTGCACTGACTCTCCTTCAATGGAGAACTGAATATTGGCAGACATGAATATAGAATTCTGTGTGGCTGATTTTATGTTTGGTCGATGGCCTAAATGTATGAATGGTTGTATTATTTACATTTAGAAATGGGTCCCTTCTGCTGCACCGCTTGTGTTTTTACACACCCCCTCCCCCTGGTGGACAAACTCAGAGGTCAATAGTTTGACCCCTTGATTATCCTATGCTTGGGGGGCGGGGGGGGGGTTGTTATGGTGTACATACATACCCACATGTGTACATGTATGTATATACATAACAAATTAATTATTACGAATGACATCATTCTTTTTATGTAGCATCATCATCATTATAATTCTACTCTATTGTATTGCAGTCTGTGTTGCCTCATTAGGACCAGAGGAGCTCCTCGGAGGCCTTGGACACACACACACACACACACACACACACACACACACACACACACTCATAGTATAGAGTTGCTGGTGTATGTGTGTAGTTCACAGTAGTGGTGTCAGATGAATTGATGGGGTTGAATCACCGAGAGTGAACACCTCTCGTATTTGCGTACCCGTGTTTATAGAACCGTTGAAACCAGATCAGACCGGTTCACCGAGACACCACCGTGTCGTCACCATCACACCGGGGGAATGCGGACTCTTCAGCTGCTGCTGAAAACAACAAACGGAAACAAAGCATCACGCCGCGTCACATTTGATGTGGCAAGAGGCTCCGCGTGTCACATTACAGCCAGGCACAGGGCTGCTACTTTCACTTTCTATTCCAAGCAGACAGTAGTAGGCACTTTAAAGGTGCAGTGTGTCCAATCTGGCGACATTGCTTCTCATGTGGTGAGGGGGCACGTTGGATCCACCACCTCGCCCCTCACCCCTCCCAACATGCAGCACAACCCATGGGAGAACTGAGCCTTTAGACATGGTGGGCCATGGAGGACCCACTCCTCCTGTAAACATACATTCATTCACACACACACACACACACACACACACAACATTAACACAAAACGTGCTCCGGGTGTCATTTGTGACGATTTGCTAATCCTGATAAAACTTCTTAAAGCCTCCATAGCAGGTGAAAACACACACAGCACACAGAGTGCGTGGAAGTGGGAGGGGCTTGGACCAGGCTGCGGGGAGATTCCTCAGCTGTAAACGCTGACGTCATCAGCAGCGGCGGTATTTAAGCTTGCCCCCGGTCGCTCAGAGGATCAAAGCCCTTCCTCCTTGTGAAGACGCTGGACACACACTCACACACACACACACACACAGCTCCCCGCCGCGTCGACTGCCGAAGGCCGACACACACTCCGACGCCTCGGACCCAGCGGAAGCGCTTTTGGACGATGGCCATCCCCGGTGAGTTTCATTCATACCCGGTTGAATTCGTGGTTTGCACCGGCTCGATTCGTGTGCTCACCGTGGGTCTCTCCGTCGGTCCACAGAGCTCCCCGACGTCGTCGCCCTGGTTGCCGAGGAGCTTCGCCAGGTCGGCGACGTGCTCCTCTGGAAATACAAGTTGCTGGCGATCCTGATCGACAACTACACGGCCGTGACGAAGACCGGGCGGTGAACGGGAACGGGTGGGCCGCAATTCTGCTTGACCCACACCACCAACAACAACAACAACAACGACGACGACGACGACGACGACGACAACAACAACAAAAGGGCTGTTCTTTGATTGTGGCTCGTTGCCAGTTTCAAACCGGTGGATCTCGATGGTGATGCACTTCCTAGGCTTATGTACCAGCGCCGGACGACGCCGACTCGTGTACAGGAGCCGAGCCAGGCCAAGTGGGTCGTCACTGACACTGCTACAACCGCCCCTGAGCCCAAATCCGGACAGACCGGCCGCCCGATACTGCCGTCAGTCACGGGGTGGGGGTGGGAGGCGGCGCGGGCGAGGGCGGGGGCGCGCGGGGGGGGGGGGGGGGAGAAGGGGGGGGGGGGGGGGGTTGTCACGTGACTGTCTGCATACCACATGTGGACTTGTATTTATTTATTTTTTAAATGTTTGGGTCAGTCACGCTCTCTAACGCGGACACAGCATTGTTCAGTGAGGAGGAGATGGAACTCCGGTACCGATCGAGACCCGTGTATGTGGTGAGAAACGGGGCGTGTGTTTTTTGAAATTAAAGTTGTTTTTGAATCAGTCGAGACGCTTCCGTGGTGTGATTTTGAAAACAAAAACAAACAAACCGGTACAGGCCGGTCAAAGTCGGTCTGTTGTGTTACTTTTGTTTCAGGAAGTTGAACGTTGTGCTTCTCGTCAACCTGTTGAAAACCTGTTGGTCGTCTTCGGTCGATACGAACCACGCCCCCCTAAAAACAAGGAGGATTTCAAAATAAGAGTTCATTCCAGTAAACTGACGCTGAGGTGTTTTTATTTATTTATTTTAAATGAACAGTTACAGTGGAATCGAATATGGTGGGCAGTAAACTACTTTATATGCTCCACCATATACACATTATTTAATTTTTACAAAATAAGGAAAACAAGCATTAATTTTATTATTTCAAAAACATTAGTTTGCTGGCTGAGGGACGTTCATATTCAAGAATCCATAACACATATTTGGTAGAGGTGTCCAAGTTATAGCTTTCACTGATCGTTAATCAACTAATGGCTGTGGACTACTGTAAATACATGGTGGCCGTCCAGATTTCAAAATAAGAGCTCATTCTGGATTAATGACGATGATGGGTGATATTGCACTCTCAAACATCAAGAAAATGTTATATTTTAATTTTTTGGCCCAAAACTTAACTTGCTCTTCCTTTAAATGAACAGTGCTGGGAAACAGGATACACTTTCTAGTGGATAGTTACCGAAAATGACTCTATACTGTACTGTATACAATATTGAATTCAGTAAATACAATATAATTTCCACTAAATTGTTTAAACTAGAGGAGCCCTCTGACAATCAATGATCCATTTAGTAGACGGAGTGGATCATTTCCTTTTATTTGATGAATTAATGACGTAATGCAAAAGAAAGACACAGCAACACAGTGCTAAATTCAGGCACTTAAAGGATCCTTACTTTATTTTGTGTGGTAATACAAAAGCATACAGAACTATAGAGGATAGGAGAGAAGATCCCTTTCATTGAATTCCATTAGATCGTACACATAAAATGACTAATAATTACATACAAGCCTTGTTTTTTTTTTTCTGTAGCTACATCCACAAGTACCCAAGCCCTCCACCCACAGATAGCATGCATGGTCACTCTCTCTCTCTCTCTCTCTCTGTTGTAAATGGATCTCCAGAGTTCTTCACACCTACAGGTCATTTTGTTATTTTGAAATAAAACGACAGAGCAAGATGCCATGACATAACAGGTGATATCGTTTCACACCAGTCAGACGAAGAGTGATGTTTACTATCACGGCCTCAGACGTTTAAACCAATACAACTTGAACCTTTTAAGATAGAAAGTATAATGTGACGTACTAGGCGAGATATACGACACAGCAGGAGGAAAACTACGACTTGGCTCGTCCAAATGACAGTTTCCTCACGAGGATCTGTAGCGATGGGACATATTCTCACGTCTAAGCGATGTCCGCACCAGGGGGAGAAACCAAACACACTGGACTAGTCGAGAGAGAATGGACATGTTGCATCCTTAAAGGAATCCATTGGATTAGAAAAGAAGCAGATGTTCCGAGAGGCGAGTGTCTCCAAAAATTAAGTATGGCAGAATCTATCTGCACGGCGGCTGCATACCACTAGTGTTAGCTACGAATATATATATATATATATATATTCTTATATATAATTTGGGTGAACTGACCCGTCACCTTTTTTTTTCTTAACTGAAAATAGCCCGTTCGGCTAAGAACTCCCAGCCATGCTGACCATCAGATCCAAATCTGAACAAACACCCGCTCCCCCCCCCCCTCCCGCCCGCCCCGACGTCTTTACAGATCAAGTCATACTTAAAAATAAAGTTTTTTCATGAAGTCCAGAGGAATGATTTTTAAGTATTCATCATCAATTCAGATTACTAACTGTAGAGAAAATAAACAATATCTTTTTCTTTTACCGTGGTTGCTATAAAGGTTCAAAATTCACATGCCCATCTTCTCAAGTGGGTCACTCAGCTCCCTAAAAGTCCCTATAAATACCGTCCGACCTACGTACAGGGCTACTGACTGTGCAAAATAGTTGATAAATGGCAGACTAGTCCAAGCATTGGTTAGCAACATAAATAAAAATGGATGACTAGTCTCGTTTCATGAACACGGAATGGACCCAGAAGAAAGTAACAAGGTAAGCTGGCAGGGTAAAGGAGAGTTGTTGACTTGAGGGTTAATTCTTCATTTCGTTCAGTCGATGAGCCTCAAAATACCGCAACTTCACGCATTTAAGTGGGGCCTCTCCGTCTCCTCCCCACGTTACCACGGAGACGAAAGGAGGAAAGCGACTCGGACCATGAGGCGGGTGGGGGTGGGGGGGAGTCGGTCAAACGTTCAGGTGACGCGTTTGAACACGGACTCCCCAGCACGAGCGGGTGGGAGCAGAGGGTCTGCACGAGTGCAAAGCACGCCAGTAGCTTGCTATCCGTTCATCCTCGCATACGCGCGGAGGGGAGGGGCGGACGCCAGGGTTTGATTCTGGCCAGGACTCTTTATGGAGAGCGGATGTTTGCTTGGTGTGAAAGGGGAAACTTGGCCTCAGTCAAAATCTTCATATTCGCCACGACCACCGCTGCCGCCGCCGCCCTCTGCTTTGTTCTTTGACGCCATCGCGTGTTCACGAGCGGGTTCCGCCTCGTGGCGGCAGATGACTTACCTCACTGTGTAAAAAGCAGCCAGCCACTTTTCATGTCCAGACTTTTCCGGCCTATCGAACGTGACTCGGTGAAGCCCACCACCAATCAGATTGCACATGGTTAATATGCTCTACCCCCGCCCCCGCCCCCGAAGCCGTCGTCCGGAAGAGATGTTCGGCACAAACGGGCTTCCCCCCCCCCCCCGACCATAACAGATTGTCTCATTAGAATGAAGTCTGTCTGATTAAGTGAAGTCCTTCAACCAATTAAATAACACACAGACCACAGCCAGATCTTCCAGTCCAACCAGTCGGGGGGTGTTTTCATTTAGTGAACGCCGCCACCACGGCCCACATGAGTTCGTTGACGTTGGGCTTGGCGCTCTCCTTCTCGGGCTCCAGCTCCAGTAGAGTGTGGACTCTCTTCATGCCAAGGTCGTACTGGTCATCCTGCAGCGGAGCGAAGGCGTTCTCCAGGACGTCGGACGAGTGGGCCAGGAGGATCAGAGCCAGGATTCGCTTGTCCATGCGGTGGGGGTCGTTGACCCACTTCTCCAAAACGGAGTCCTGAACCTTCTTCACAAGGCGCTGTGGGGAACAGGAGAACTACAGATTAGCATTTACAGAGACATCACGTATTATGTGCAAATGCCATTATCACAGTAAAGCGTTACACGGATGAAAGCTATATCTATTTACATCAAGAAAACCAAACACCGTTTAAGTATTTTTGACCACTGGAGGTCACTGAAACAGGTGTTTAAAATGTCTACAGTGTCTATAAAGTCAAAAGTACTGATTTTGAGTATTATTCTCTAAGATTAGACAGGACACTTGATATAACTGCCTCTGGGTATGCCTAACTAAGGATAAATGCTGAATACTTATATTTTGCCAGTAGACCAAATTAATACAAACTCAACACAATAGACCTTTAAACCAGCGGATCACAAGACATTCTAAACTAATGGTTTACTAGGAATGGTTTTCTTTCCGATAACGTAACAGAGACATACGTGGTCTTCTTTTCTCACAGGCAGCGCAAAATATTCGACGGCAGTAAAAGCATAAACTTTGACTTTTATTGTGCAAGTTCGGGTCAAACGTGCTGATTCATCAACTGAGAGCGACTGTTAGCCTCATAAAAGCAGAGAAAAACCCACGCAAACACTGTACCTGCTTGATGGTGCTGTTGGTGAGCGGATGCGTGGTCATGTCGAAGAGCAGGAAGTTCTGTTTCTCCGTGGTGAGGACGCCTTTCTCCACCAGGTTCTTGGCCAGGCGCTCCCTGACGTTCCTCAGCTGGTAGTGCAGCTTCAGGGGGTTCCAGGTCTCTCCTGAAAGCCAGCAAACAACGTGTTTCCACATCCAACGTGCAAATCAATGTCGTCCTAGCGGCTTTACAGTCTTGACTTGAGTGACTAGAGGTCACTGCATGACGCAATAAACACAAGTTTGCATAGGCTCACCACTCAGCAGCTCTATCCAGCTCTGGACCGTCTCAGGAGGCTGCGTCTCTTTGATGTGCTTCAGGGCCTCGTCCAGCAGCACGTCTCCCGTCGGCGCGTCTGACTTGCAGATGACCTGCGACGACATATTTGAGTTACGGTGGCATCTTGTCAGCACCGGTATTACACAACTACACTCACATCCTGGGTGAACAGGAATATCCACATAGTATCAGGTACAGGTTTTACATGGGGGAGGGGGAGGGTTACTTGTCACCCAATCACTATAGAAGAATTGTATCCCGTTGTCTTTACGGGGCCCAATTACAGATGTAGAGTGTCTTACGCTGACCGGAGAACATTTGAACACCTGAGCACCTGCACTGGTTCAACTCAGCAATGCTCACAGAGTAACAGTGGAAATGTAGACGAGCTGTTGCATGAAACTCTGAAAGCCCTTTGAAAGGTGTCCAGATGGAACCAATGAAAGCATGGCAGTCGACCCGTACCAGATATTTCCTTCTCCGCAAAAGCGGCGCTTCCATCAAAGTCCATGTGGTTCTGCTCAACAGACGCTCTCTTTGCACGAAGTCCGAATAATGCGGCGCTTAGGATAATAGGATGAGGGTTTTGTTCAAAAAATATTTTTTCATTATTACACACTGGATTTTACAACTGTTTTTCTTATTATCTAATGGTATGCAGAAATGTACACTCCATGATATGAGATTGATGTTCATTTATTTTGAAAATATGAGTTCTTCCTTGTTGTTTGTTATTATACTCTTACTTTTTTAAATCTAATATGGTGTCTTTATTCTGGTATATTCACATTTTTTTATAGCATTGGTGATTATACATTTAAAACTTTATGTCATTGAGTAAACTATTTGAACGGACTTAAGACTTCATTTTTAAATGAACAATTACTACTTCTACTACTTTCCAACTCATCATTTCAACACAATGACTCCATTCTAAAAATAAAAAAAACCCTCAAGTGATTCAACTATTTCATTTTCAATATGACTACGTGGAATCATTATTCAGTATCGTGTTTACATTCATTTGATGTTTTCAATTTGGACCTGCCCTCGGTGCCCATTTGGAACGGGTGCCTGACACAGTGCCTGTCCTCTTGCTAATCGCCCTCGGTGCCCTTCCACGCACCGAGCTGCGTGTCTGTGGGTGAGCGGGGCGCCTCACCTTCCTCGACAGCAGGCTTTTCCTCCTGACGCCGCAGGCCTCCAGCTGTAGCCTCCCTCGGAGGGCAAGCTCCACCAGCATACACCCACGGAGCCCGGAAGAAATACAGTCGTTCCAGAACGACGTGTAACCCTGAGGAGACGAGGAGGAGGAGAGAAAACACACACGCACACACACACACACACAATGAGACGAGGTGCGGAGCTTGTTTACTTAGCTGACGTGTAGCTGTGTGTGTGTGCCAGTGCTTGTCAAGGGAGGTATTCAGGCAACACCGGAGCAACGTAGCCACGCACGCTGGCTTCCAAGAGTCGAATAACCACTCCATTTAGCTCCAAACATAAACATGCCAACGTTGTTCCATGTTGTCTACGTGTATCAGTGTCATAACGCTTGGTGGACGTTTGCTAACTAGCTTGACATCAAACGTAGAAACCTGTAAACTTCCACGTTTCCCCCCCCCCACACGACACAACCCGGGGATAATCAACTGCAGCTGGGGTAAAATAAGTCTACGTGTATCAGTGTCATAACGCTTGGTGGACGTTTGCTAACTAGCTTGACATCAAACGTAGAAACCTGTAAACTTCCACGTTTCCCCCCCCCCCACACGACACAACCCGGGGATAATCAACTGCAGCTGGGGTAAAATAAGTTAGCATAAACAGCCTGCTAGCTAGCGAGGAAGTTATGAAACGGGAGATTATAAAGCGGAGCCCCACACCTCTCGGTCCTTGAGGCCCAGCAGCAACACTTCCTCCATCAGTGTGAGCCTGGTTTCCTTCGAGTCCCCCTTGTCCTCGTCCTCCTCCTCGCCGCGGCGGACCTCCTCCTCCTCGTCGCCGGACTCCCTCTCCCTGTCGGCGGCGGCGCTGCGGATGGCCTCGGTCCTCCGCTGGACGAGGCCCGAGGTCCTCTGCGTGAGCGTAGTCATCGCGGCTGCGGCTGCAAATCGATCGGAAGCGGAGAGAAGCGGCTACCTCGACCGGCAGGAGAGCCACACGGCATGTAAACCCGGGGGTGGAGGTGGTGGTGAAGGTGAGGACGTCGGAGCGGCGAGGGAGGTGGGCGATCCGATTAATTCGGCCGCGTACGTTAAGCCCTGCTCGGGATTCCTGCTCCTGGTCTGTCTACTTCCTGATCCAACATGGTGGCGGTGGTGGGACAGGGTACAACCAGTGTCATCCGTTTTCAAAATAAAACTAGGAAATATAGAACACAATAGATTCTTATTCTTAGTCTTTTCTCTCTCTTTTTTTTTCGTTTAACAGCAAAACATATGAGGAATGTCTAATTTCATTTTTTCGTGTTAAACTACAATCACGACCTGTTCCCTTTTAGTTGGCGTTTTTTTAATGCATACAATTGCAACATTTAATTGAGAGAATTGTCATTTTTGTCTTCTCTGGCCCTTGATGTCCATTATTATTATTTTTCGATTACCAGAGCCTGTAATGGACGTGGGTAGAAACCGGAAGTTTACAAGACATTTCAAAATAAAACTACAAGAACTTTATTTATCTATTTGTTTATGTATTTATTTTTATATTTATTTTCTTCCTGATATTGTGGCACTTATGATGAGTCACTGACAAACTGCTCATCTATCTAGAAGAAAATAAAGTTTGCATTGTTAGTGTTTATGTTCCCATTCTTATTTTATTAATTTACCGTGGCACCGGAAATGATCTTCAGTCTGGACAGTATGAGTGTCCACCTTCAACCATGTCCCAGGTGGGTTATTGTGGACTTCCCCACGTGCCGGCAGTAGTGATGCCGCATGCGCCCTGATCCGCTATGTCATGTCATGTCCCATGTCATGTATCAAAACGTGCGGAATGATAGTGCCGGGTGCGCCATTTGGATTTCGGAACCATACTTGTTACCATGGCCAGATAAATCCCCAAGAAATTACTTTTTTGTGGCGGGTGCAAGGGACGACGTGCGTCATTTGCAAAACTACGCGCGGTCCACGTTGCAATTTCTGGTGCGAAATTGGAGTCTAGTTTCCCTCTGTTATCTGTCATGTTGTTCTGACCCAGAACTCCTTTAATGCTCTGTTGTGAAGAGTAAGGCAGTTGCCTTTCATGTTATCATCTCACCAAATCTCGCGTCACACCCATTAGTCCAAAAACCAAACAGTCACATGCATTCAGCGAGACTCTTGGGTTTCAGAGCTCTCCCTTTACACTCCAGTCTAATTTTTTATATATTATCTGATTATATAAATCAACACATTGTTGGAAACAGGACAGAGCAATTCTTGTTTTTACACAAGCTCTTTACTCATTAATATATAACAAACAAACAAACTGGTAAAACAATACTACAACTCAATACAACCATTCAGTCATTGGCCGCAGTACCAACTATTAGCACTAGATGGCAGCATATACATATGAAACAGATGACTCCCCTGTCCTCTCTCTAAAGTCCCTGCTAATTGATGCTCCTCCTTGTTCTCTGTAAATGACAGGAAACAGGAAATGCGTCATATTCTAATCTTGATCACCCTGTCACAGACAAGTTGCAATCTTCTTTTGATGATATTCAGCATCTAAATCAATTAATTTAATCCTCTAAAGCGCTACTGCTGATTATATTGTTGTCCATCATGCAGTACGATCAAATGTATTCTTCACCATAACTATCAACACAGACAGGCAGAGTCTACTGTACATACTGTACATTAGCCATACGAGGCTGCAGTTGCCCGCATGTCAGTTATTGTTATCGCCACTTCATCACCAGCAAACCTCCACGGTTGATGATGACGAAGCCAAAAAATCAACAACAAAATAAACTCTACACGTCCTCCTCTTGACCTCAGACTCCTCCCATCTCTTACACACGTGACTGAGTGGCATCAGATCACGGTGAGGGTGAAGGACGGGAGGAAAAGAGCAGTGACAAGCTTCAGGCCAAACTGCTGTGTAAGTCTTTCTTCGGTGATGTTAATGTAGGAGAAGCACAAGTGTCACTAATGAGAGAGGCATGAGTCAGAATGAATCAAAAGCCAGGTCTCGACAATAAAACGGGATTAATCGAGCGCAGTCGTCATAAATAGGAGCGGTTTCATCTGCGCTTTTCATGCAATTCCTCCCTCAAATAGGCCGCCCTCACATCAACAAACCACAGTCCCAGCTGTGATTATCAGCCGTAAATGAAAACATCCACATGTTATTGTTTACATGTGTTTAGCCTGCATGGGAAAATAAGTGTTGTTTGTTGTGTCATTTAAAAAAAAAAAAGGACATCAAATATACACAAAAACAAAACGTCTGGAAAAGCAACAAAAGCACATGTGTCAGGAACAGTTTGAGATCGAGTGTCATCTAATTGTTCCTGACAGCGACAATACGTTGTATATTGTTTAAAGGTGCAGTGTGTAAGGTTTCTGTCAACCTTTGTCCCTTCTATCCAAAGAAATAGAAAACGAAAATGATTATATGCAGACACCCAAATGTATGACTTGCTTTTTTTACAAAGCCCTTTGATGCATATTCACTGCGGGAGCCGGTCCACCACATGGGGGCTGCCATGTTTTTACAGTAGCCCTGAGTGGACGTTCTAAACGTCTTTTGAGCTTTAATGACAACCGAGGGCCACCGTAGGTTCTCCTGCATGCTCGAATGAGAAGTATGAGGTGATGAATACAATATGCAACTTAAAATGCGGTGCATCTATTTCTAAATATATACATATATATTTTTCTATCTATCTATTTGCATCACCATGTTTTAACTTTTAATCAAGCATGACGATAACGGATCTACCAATGCAAAATATCTCATTTGGTTCCATGAGGGCTGAGGAATCTGACTGAGCAGACACAACAACATACTGGCTGATCTGTTCATCATAACAATGTGTCTGGATGTGGAGTATCAGAGCCGCCGCTGCTGCTGCTGCTGCTGCTGCTGCTGCTGCTGCTGCTGCTGCTGCTGGAGATGCTGCAGTCCTTGTATGGCAGCTGTGTCAGGTATCGCAGGCTCGATCTCCACCAGCTGCCAGACATTAAGAGAAAAACACGAGAGCAGCAACTACTGCCCCTGTATCGTCATACTTCTCCCCCCCCCCCCCCCCCCCCCCCCCCCCCCCCCCCCCCCCCCCCCCCCCCCCTGTTTCGCCCTCTCCCCCCCCCCCCCCCCCCCCAAATACCAGGCACCGCAGCCCACGGCACACATTCTTCCGGATGATCTCCTGTAAGTCCCTCAGGCGCACGTGCACATTAAAAGTAATCATTGAATATCAATGTGTGACTTTTCAAATCAGAACGGGCGCTTGAACACTGCGCGACCTCCGTACCGTTCCCCTGCGCCTCCGCGTTTCTCCCGTGCGGCGGCAGAGGGGAGGAGGTCAGAGGCGGCCAACGTTTACACCTTGCTCCCGGATGGAAGGTGAGCGAGTGGAACTCGCAGTGAACTTGAGCCACGGCAAACACACACACTGTTAACCCACCAATCCTTTGTGCCCCCGAGGGATTGGCGCTCCAAATAATCCAGGGACCACCGTAAACGATACGGACCACACTGCACGTGCCCGTGCGGCCCGATTCAGGCATTTCCTATTGGCCGAGGGCTGCGCCCGCCCATCGCTCGCTCGGTCACCTCTGTTGTTTCCCCTTTGGTCGCTGCATTATTTCTATTAATTGCAGGATATTGTTTGATTGCACTTCAGGTGTATCGCGAGAGTAGATCCCGTAGAGACAGAGCGCTCACTCTGCGCAGTATCCTGAAAGTGTCTTTGTCTCAGGAGACTGCGTTTATTCGAACACTTAAAGGTGCAGTGTGTGAGGTCTGGTGACACCTAGCGGTGAAGGGGGCACGTTGAATCCATCGCCTCACCCTCACCCTTCTGAGCCGGCAGGAGAACCTGTCGTAACTCTTTGGTGCGTCCACTCTGGGCCGCTGTAAAAACATGGTGCCCCCAGGGTGGCCCCCCCCCCCCATAGAGAGGGGCCGCTCCTCACGTAAACACACATTCACGGGCAGTGGAGGAAAGAGAACGCGTTTACGTGGTTAGAAATTCATGACAACTTCACAATGTAATTGTTTGATCATATTTTTCAGAGTTGGCCAAAACGACGCGCCGCGCCTTTAAAGTGTATTTTTTGCTTTAGTTACGTTTGACGCCGTCTACACTTGACCGTTACTTGCGAGTGAGTATTTCTGCGTTCCAAAAGTCCAAGTTAGGCGGGAACATCGCACTCTCGCCGCTGCGGTTTGGACGTGTGACTCGGCCGAGTCTACGTGACGGAGGACTTCCTCCTGATGTGTGATATCAGCCCCTGAATGCGTGCGTTCACGCCCCCCCCCCGCGAGAGGAGCCGCATCGGTCCTCTGGTCGCTTCCATCGCACAGGGCCAATGCGTTGCCTCACTGTCGTGTTTATCGCTCAAGTCACGGTGAATGGGGCCCGCGGGCAACGCACTTCCTGTCATTGTGCGCGCGGCCCGAGCAGATGTCGAAGCAGACGCTGTTTCTGCGTCTTTCACTTTTCGCCTTTGTTCCAGTCGCTTTCTGCTGACTCTGTGTGTGTGTATGTGTGTGTGGGGGGGTGGGGTGGGGGTGGGGGGGGGCGCACAGAGCCTTATTCAGCCCATGTGACCTTGAAGCCTGCACGTCCTTGCAATCACAATCACAATAGGAATCGCGGCCAACTTCTGTTTCACGCCACACACACACACACACACAATGTGATCCAGCGAGCCCCCTGCAGACGTGACCCTTTAATTCTACAATTACGCCTCTTATTATTCGAACGAGCTGCGAGAAAACTGATAGCATCTTTGTTTATCGAGCCCCCCCAAAAAACTGTGATCCTGCCTTGTGAGCAGTCACTGGAGCCCCAGAGCATCAGCAGCTATTAAACATAATGATATTTTCTCAGCCATTATTCTCCGGTGGAGATGCAGCGCAACAGGCCAATTGAGAGATTCTGTAATTCACTTAGAGCCTTTGCAAATGGTAAGTGACTCTCCTGGTTGTCTTTCAAAGAGTGTGTGTGTGTGTGTGTGTGTGTGTGTGTGTGTGTGTGTGTGTGTGTGTGTGTGTGTGTGTGTGCGGCCATGTATGTAGATGGGGCACCGAGGGTCAACCCCTTGGCCCACTCCAGAGACAGGAAATGGCTCCAATATGGGCCCGAGTGGGGCCTCCCTTCGGGCTCCGGGGAGTGATTGAGGCTCCTGGAGCGGAGCGGAGCCGCGGGATCACAGAGCAGAGAATGTCCAAAGTGGGAAATACAGATGTTTGGCGCAGGCCATTTGAAACCACACGTCTCTGGGGGGCTTCACGGGAACCCCGAGGTTTATTGATGGTGTCGGTGGGGTCTGATACGTCAGGGAGGATTCACGTCAAGGGGAATGTTTGTCCGTCTAAAAGGGCATGACGTCTGCTTTAAAAAAAAAAAAATAAAAAATACAGAACGGAATTGAATCGTTGGAAATTTAAAGGTGCAGGGTGCAAGACTTTGGTCATGTCCGAGAAATATTCCGAGACAATGACATCGTGACGTTTTCATGAATCATGTTTTTAGTGTTTATTCCACGACCCTTAAAGGAGCCCGCGAATGTATATTCACGCGAGGAGTGGACCCAAACAAGGGGGGCCGCCATGTTTTTGTATTTTATTTGATTCTATTTCGACACCAGCCCCCAGAGTGCACGTACTAAACATCATATGGCGAGGTGACGGCGGCTGCGTGCAGCGTCACCGCTATCGCCTAATTCTACGCACTGCGCCTTTAAACCCATTCACATTTCTCTGTCTCGAATTACAACTCCGGACCGTCGGACGCAGTCCAGGCCAAACGCCGGCGCATCTCCTCGTCTTGGACCGGGAGCAAATATGTTACCTACATGGTCAGAGCGAGGCTCGGCGGCCGCGGCGGTAGCAGACGCGATTGTTTACACTCGGCATATTTCCGCCGCCGCGTGGAATCGCGCTCGCGCCTCCTTAACGTGGGGGGCCGCCGGGAGCTCCTGTGTTCGCGACTTGTGGGCTGCGTGTGATGTGTTATGACTTCCCCGGCGAACGTAATCACGGGGGTTGGGTGATGCCCAGCTGTGACTTCAGAGATTTGCTCTGTCGTCCAGCGAAGAAGGAGGAAGCCTCGAGTGGGGGTTCAATTTTTTTAGTTGTGCTTCGAAAGTGTCACGTCGAATTCGTAGCGATTCGATTTTCGTCCGAGTTTGTAGAATCCATAGTTCCACATTGCAAACCCGGACAAACAAATGCAGGGGCCACGTGCGGCCCGATTTGATTTCAAGGGGGCGGGGCCAGTCAAATCCCGTATGATCACATGGCCTTGGCTCGTCTTTCCTGACATTTCCTTGATTTCTGATGTAAATAGTTTTGGGATGTTTTTGTGCTTGAAATGTTGATAAAATCCTAAACGTTCCATTCATTTGTACATTAGTAAGATACATCATGGTTTGAACGTTATCAACAACGTTCACTTTTCCTAACGCGCAGCTGTGTGTGTGTGTGTGTGTGTGTGTGTGTGTGTGTGTGTGCGTGTGTGTGGCACTGATGTTGTGATGCACAAAAGTCGTCCTGTTTTAAACCCACTGAGTGATCCTCCCTTTCCTCTGTTCCCCTGCTAGATTTCTGCAGGAAGCCTCAAACAATGGAACCAGCAGAGATTCTGAAACACAGCTGTAAGAAACTCGACACACACACACACACACACACGCACGCACACACACACGCGCATGCCTTTTTCTTTGCTCTGACGGAGTGAGTCCAGGCGGCTCGGCTCGAGATGATGGAAGGCGTCGACTCGATGAGGGCAGACTCCTCGGGAAGTGAGGGACACGCGGTTTACACCTCACTGACGTGTTGTTCTGGCCACAGCTGCAGAACCTGTCTTGTAGTCATTAAGTACCATTAGTGTTATTGTTGTATAAACAAGCCCCCCCCCCCCAACAATTCATCATCAATGTGTCAGGAGTAATCGTTACATGTGTATAATTGCCTTCGATGAAAAGGTGAAGGCTGCATGTATATGTTTCGTCTCAAAAGTCATTAAAGGTGCAGTGTGTACGATTTTGGGCAATTGAATCGAGTTCCAAAATGTGCAGCAATGTCTCATCACCACCAGATATGAGATGTTTCAACCCAAAACGAGCCCTTTAATGTATATTTGCGGGATATGGGGGCCGCCATGTTTTTTTTTTTTTTTACAGTCGCCCAAAGTGGAGGTACCATGGGTTTACCTGCATGCTCACATGGGAAGGGTGAGGCGACGGATACAACATGCAACTTCACCACTAGATGTCACCGAATCTTACACTTACACTTTTTTCTTTACACATTTTGGAAAAAAAAAAAAAAAAAAGTTCCATTTCTGTATTGATGAACCCTTATACCTAAAAGATCCAAACGGACACAACGCAAGTAAACCAACAAAGTATACAAAGTACCCGGCTTGTATCCGGTAACTGCCAATAACACTAACCAGATGATGTCTCTCTCTCTCTCCTCGCCACAGTCGCAGTCAGAGGCCGATTCGGGGTTTTCACCCGGAAACGCGGCATCTGTGGTCTGAGGAGAGGAGTCGACGTGAAGGTGACGAGGGGGCACCAGGACCTCCTGATCCTAATCATCCTCTGGTTTCACATGGGGAGGTAGGACACACACACACACGCACACACACACGCGCGATATCCCCACTGAGAGTGGCGTTATACGCCCGAGGAGAGGCGACCCGGTGGCGCCCTCCTCTGGCCCTGCGCTTCAAAGCAAAACTCAACGGCTGAAAGTTCGACTCGCCAAACAGTCAAAGCTGATTGTTTCAATATTTCTTCCCCGGACACAAACAAAACATAATCCCCACTGTACTTCACTAAGCGCATATAATATGGTTTGTGTTTTGTGGCTCTGGGAGTTCGCCGTGAGAGAGTACGCGCCGTGTGGCCACGAGCTGCAACGCAACCACAGCGCATATAATATGGTTTAGTTTAGCCCCCCCCCCCCCCGTGTGTGACGAGTATCCCACTGACATTTCTCAGCTTTACTGACTGTGACAACCGGCCTGTAAGTGGAACTATGGCTCTGTGGAAGGATCTGGACCGGATGAAAAGAAACTCCGAAATTGACAAAATGCAATGTAATGGGACTCAGGTGTGTTGCTGACTCAGCAGTTTTGGCGGTCAAGATAGTAGCGAGACCCTTCCCCACGCGCACTTCCCATGATGCATCGGTGTCTTGTGTTTTGTGGCTCTGGGAGTTCGCCGTGAGAGAGTACGCGCCGTGTGGCCACGAGCTGCAACGCAACCACACACATCCACATTCCCACCATCCATTGGGTCTTTGAAAAGGTCAAAGGTCGTCTGTTATGGACCCCCCCTCCCCCTCCCCCCTCCCCCCTCCCATGTCTGCGATGCTGCCATGTCAGATGTCACACCACGTAATTACTGCACCCTGAGCATGAACACGATATCCTCCAATCACAATGGCCGTGTGACATGCCAGAGATATGATGTCACATGGTGGAAGCAGCTGTGCGTGTACGCGCGCGCGTGTGTGTGTGTGTGTGTGTGTGTGTGTGTGTGTGTGTGTGTGTGTGTGTGTGTGTGTGTGTGTGTGTGTGTGTGTGTGTGTGTGTGTGTGCGCGATCAGGTCTGTCTGATGAGACGGGGACAGAAAAGTCATCATGGCAGTTCATTCCTTAATCTCTCTGCCTCTCACAGTATGAAACCCTCTTGAAGGGGGGGTGGGGGGTGGAGGGGGGGGGGGGCTGATGTGAACGGGCCCGAGGGGAGCGACCGCAGTCTCGGGTCATTTTTCCCGACTATCCGCTCCACTCGGCGAAGCCCCACCAAGTTTCCTGTCCGCCGACACCGTGCGTGCGCGGTGTCGGTGGAGGTGGATAGTGGGGTGGATAGTGCAGAACATGTAACAGTGGGGGGCGGAACGCCATTGGTCCGCCTTTGGTCTGGTTAACGTTACACGTTCAAAACCTCGTTGTCATCAAAGAGATGGATCTGCTTTGCCTCACGCGGAGCCGACGCGGGACCGACGGAGGCCGGGGGTCCGAGGAATAAATCCAATATGTCCTTATATAGGCGCGGGCTTCCGCGTCTGTGTGTCTCTCGCGCTGTTGCTGCCCGCACAGATAAAGCTTCCACAGCACCGTTTGGCTGCTTGGCCTTGTTTTGTTAACAATCAGTGTGGGAAGGACACTTCCTCCCTCTCTCTCTCTCTCTCTCTCTCTCTCTCTCTCTCTCTAGACTCTGTGGGGGGCGGTCTCTCCCTCCCTCTCTCTCTCTCTCTCTCTCTCTCTCTCTCTCTCTCTCTCTCTCTCTCTCGGTGTGTCGGGCCACAACGCTCTCTGTTTCCTCCACGCTTCAATGACAGTAATAAATATTGACCGATCAGCCCAGCGATAACATGCAGGAAGCATCAATATGGCTTTTTTTTTGTACATTTTTTTTTTTTGGGAACGTTTTTTAAAGGGAGGCTCCGCCGGTTTGACTCATAACCGTGTGTTTACTGGCAGGTTTGTTTATGTTTTTTGCGCCGGCCTGGAGCGGAGTGGAGACGTCAGAGGAGTCAGCGGCTGTAAGCGTGAGAGGTGATGCCACACAGGGGGGGTTTCACCTACACACAGTTTCAACAGACTTGTAAAATGAAATTCAAGTGTTGGTGGCCACTAGGGAGCAGCAAAACGAGCCGTAAACAGATGCTTTTGATTTGAAGGTGCACAAACAGATGTTTGCTTGCACAGGATGTGGTCGGATTCGCTGTCGAGTGATTAGAGTTTGAGCTTTATCACTCAAACGCAAACTTGTAACATTAATCTATTCATCATTAGACAATGCTCAATAACAACAACAACAATAATGACAATCATTATGATGATTATCATTGAGATTATTATCATTATTGTTCGAAATCAAATAGAATGCTGATGATGATTATAATAATAACGAATGAATGATATTGATCACTGCATCTTGAATCTGTCTTACGTAAACTCTCTATCTGTCTTATCAATCACTGAAACCCTGTTTTGCATATTACTTCCTGCAGATCGATCGATCGTAATCCACATTTCAAGGTATTGCATCAGCGCACGTCGGAATATGAGCGTAATCCCTTGCGTAGCATATGTTTATTCGGAGCTGACACTTGCCTCTACACACAGACGCCATCCTCTTGTATACATTACAGATTCCTCACATGCTCGCTGTAAATAGCCTTTTACAGGGGGGTGGGTGGGTGAGTGGGGTGGGGCGGGGCGGGGGGCGGGGGCCGGGGGCTGTAATTGCTGGACAAGGGTCTTAGCTGCAGCCTAACCCAATGATTGACTCGGTCTGCAAATGAGCCTTGTCTGTCATCCCACGTGAGCCCGAGCTCATTGCCTTCACTTGCGGGACTTGGCTGCACATGAGATGCAGGCTTTGTCTTCATTACTGTGGCCGAGACGCTCCACGGGTGGGGGGGGTCAGGTGGGCGCCGAGTGGAGGGGAGCGCTTGTGAGGTCTGTACACGGACGTGAGGTTGGCCTTTCACAATAAAAGAATGCACGGTGCAGCAGCAGGATGAAGGATGGACGGCGGAGGAAAAAACAAGGGGTGCTTTTACGATCATGGAGTGGGGCAGAGACTGGTGAGAGGATGAGGAAAAGGGGTGGTGGTGGTGGTGGTGGGGGTGGGGGGGGGTATGGTGTGTGTGTGTGTGTGTGTGTGTGTGTGTGTGTGTGTGTGTGTGTGTGTGTGTGTGTGTGTGTGTGTGTGTGTGTGTGTGTAAACACGGAAGCCAATCAGAGTCTTCCTGAGTCTCAGTCGGAGACGTGCAGGTCCACTGAAGATCAGGATGGACCCCTGTAAAGTGTCTCCTGCACAGGGAGGCTCCTCGGATCCTGTCTCATGCACGTGTCCCGTTGTTGTTGTTGTTGTTGTTGTTGTTGTTGTTGTTGTTGTTGTTGTTGTTGTATCGCTCCCCACTGTATAGTCAATGCCGGGGGGGGGGGTGCGGGGGGACATATACTCGTAGAGTCTGTGTATGGAAGAGGGGGCATAATATTTACATACTGGCATGGAGAGGACGAACCAAACAGGGGGGGTCGGCGACCCGGCGGTGCAGCGCCCTGATTGGTGCTTGGGAGGGAAGACGATTGCGAGAGAAAGCAACACAATAAAACAAGCGGAAAAGAGGGCGAGCAGGTCTTTCACACCGCAGGCTCCCAGGCCTGTGTTTGCGGCTGAAGTTGCGAAATGTACTTTAGTATCCAGCCCCCCCCGCCCCCCCCCCCAAATTTCATCAAGTGCCCAAAACAACTCAGCCC